>OY735243.1:1814215-2039215 GCA_963457665.1 Thysanoteuthis rhombus | reverse complement strand
GATGTCACAAGTAATATCTTGAATTACATTTAATTTATTAATATATATCTGAAATCCAAGAAATATATATCTGGAGAATCTATACTTCTCGACTTGATTTTCAAGTTTACATCAAAAGTTAAGTCCACAACAAAGAACTATTGCTCCATGGCTTGACTTTCAGGCTTGTTTTCAACTTGTATAAAGAGTGTTTGTTTGTTCTATCAACTTGACAGATTTAATCTTCTATTTCATATTTAGAATATGATCCTGTATCATTTTGCATGATTGAAAGCTAATATTTTTATCATTACCATAGGACAGATTTCTTTGACTAATAAAAAATTTGGCTGTACAAAAATTGCTGTATTAGCTCAGAAGTGCTCAATCATTTTGGCCCTCGCCCCCTCCAGTTAAGTAAGCGTGGAAATATTTTTTGAGTTGGCAATTTTTTTCTGCTAACACCCACATATTAGCTCCCTTCACTTACTCTTTGTCTTCTTGCTTTTTATTACATTTTCCTAGGTCAAGTACTCTTGAATTGTTAAAGCTAAGTATCGTGAAGTAGGAATAAGATATTAGATTATTACTTGTAGAAAGTTTTTTGAGCAGTAAGATGAAGGATGATTTTAACAGCAAAAGATGGTAAATATTTAATCAGAATAGGACCCAATGGAAGCAAAACATTTTTCCAACGGTCCTCGAATGGAATATTTCATCTTTTAGGTTCAGTGGTCACAAATTCAGTAAAAGCAAAAATTATGGCTTCCTTATTTAACCTCTTACAGGTATTGATCAAAATGGTTATGAAGATAATTCTTTAGGGGAAACGTCAGATGAATATGGAGGATGCTGCACGACTTCATACCCAATTTCTCTAAGCTTAGGCACAGTGCTGGATGCCACACCTCTCTACTGACTGTCATGGAGTAGTCCATATAGGACTCCATTTTTTTTTTTTTTTTTTTTTTTTCTTTCAACTTTTCAATCTTCTTCATGACATATAGTTGCTGTTGAAGTCTCAAGGTTCTGTTACAGTTGCTCATGGATCATTGGCCATTGTGGTCAATAATTTTTCATCATTAAAAATGGGTTTGACCTCCCTCAAAGTTTATTTTTAGCATCCATACCTCGAGACTCGTACTTATTGAACCAATGCTGAACTGTGTGTACTGTAGTAGTGTTCAGTCTAATTGCTTTGCTGCTCAACCTGCTGATAACATTGTCCTAATTTGAAATAGTATTTGAAAATTAGCATTGGTGTCCACCCAAGAAGTTGGACTGATTGATCCTGAAGCTTCACTTGGACGTGGGGAAAATCTTTCAACTTTAATAACGATTGCTGAAATAGACTCAAAATGATTATCATTCTATTTTATCTCCAAATCAACAGACCCTGGGAAAGAATTAAAAAAACGGAAGCACAAATCAAAATTTCAGAATCTATCAGTGCAACTAACCAAATGAAATGAAAAATTTTGCGTCTGTTGTAGAAATTTGTAGATGACAATTTTGAACCTGTTCATCCCTCCGAAGACTGGTACTTCACCATCACTCCAGGATTCATTTTAGATTTGCACCATATTCTTTCAGTTGGAAAGATGACTCTCTGAAATGAAGGTTCCAGAGGGGAGTGCATTCAATGACATTGAAATTTAATTTATTCAATTTTTTTTTTTTTTCTCTTTTTTTAAATTTTTTTTTTATTTTTTTTTTTTTATTATTTTTTTTTAATTATTGAATGCTATAAATATTTTTGCTGTTTGTTAGTTTGTTTGGGTTGTTGTTTTTTTTGGGGGCGGGGTTCTAAAGTTTTTGCAAAAATATGGTGTCTAAACTAAGGGCGGGGTGATGCAAATACTGAGCAAGCCATCTAAGGACAGATTCAGTAGATTCGACTGAGAAAATCACCCAGGTTGCTGAAATTTCTCTGATTCTAAAGGTAACAATTGCACCCACATCTGCCTGTCACTGCACTTTTCTGCTTGGTCTCATGCAAAATTGTATCAGTCATAAATCAATAATTCAAAGATAGATGTTTTTGACAGTGAAAATAGTGTTCGTAACCACAGCCCATTTCAAAATTTATTGGCCACAGTTTTGCACCAAGGATCATAGAATTTGGCATTTGGTGACTTTTTATCACAGCAAAGGTCAATGGCTATTCAATATTGAACTGAGGTCATTTAAAGTCATCAGAGGTCATTTTTTGCCAATTTTTTTTTTTTTTTTTCATTTTTTTTTTTTATTGGCCTCAGTTTTGCAACAAGGATCCTGATATTAGGCATATGATTATATTTTATCACAGCGAAGGTCAATGGCTATTCGATATGGAACTGAGAGGTCATTCAAGGTCAGAGGTAATTTCTAGGCAACATTTTTTTATTGGCCACAGTTTTGCACCAAGGATCCAAACATTAGGCATATGGTTACGTCTTAAAACAGTGAAGGTCAATGACTATTCAATATTGATCTGAGGTCATTTAAGAACATCAGAGGTCATTTCTAGCTCATTTCTTTTTTTTTTTAACATTGGCCACAGTTTTGCACCAAGGATTATGAAATTATGCATTCAATGTTAGGGACGTAAAATACTGAATTTTGAAGACATATCATATTCTCTATAGAACAGATACTGGGTAAAGGTTATCATATGAGTCCTCATGCTAGTGTCAATAAAAGCAAAAAATTGAGTTTATCTGAAATAGAAAGATAATCTACTTATGTGATTAGTAGTGTGATTTTCT
The DNA here is from genome assembly GCA_963457665.1 of Thysanoteuthis rhombus. NCBI lineage: Eukaryota > Metazoa > Mollusca > Cephalopoda > Oegopsida > Thysanoteuthidae > Thysanoteuthis > Thysanoteuthis major. The sequence continues at coordinate 2,036,489 of OY735243.1, read as the reverse complement.
TGACTCTTTGTCTGTAACCCGGGACTCTTCTACTTAAAGGTAAGAATTTTGCTGATAGGAATCTTGTACCCAACATTTGAAACAATCAACTCTTCAACAGAAGAGACTTTGCTAGTTTTTATTTATTTATTCAACCAAGCTTCCCACTGCCAAAAAGGATGTGTTTGAGACTTACTAAGAGTTTGTTCCTCTTTTCTGTTCCACACTCATAACTCAGGCCGTCAGATTTATGGCAATGAGTGAAGTTTCAAAAAATTTTTTTGCAATCAGGATGAAGGAGAATAGTTGTCAAAGATTATTTATGATAATTCAGGGACAGAAGAAATTTAGATATCCATGAATATTTTCACAGGAATTAACTAGTATTAAAACGAAATTCAGATTTGTTGGTACTTCTTTAATACAAATATCAAGTCGTTTCTGCTGAGTTAAAATGGTGGCTATAAATGTCGGATGTGTCTATCCCTACGGAACCACGATTTAAGAACCTTTGAATTCTTTGTTGAGCCAAGAAGAGATTTGCTCTTTTATCTGTTATAAACTATACCCACAAAAGAATTATTCAAGAATCTATCATCATGACTTGTAATTTTTGTACACAAAGCCATGTCTATTGCAGGCCGGCTCCAGAAGGTGGTCTGGCAACCAGAGGGAGATCTGGTTTTGTGTAGATTTAGAACCTACTTTGCTATTGTTCTATTAAAAAGTTTGTACTCAGATAAAGATGAGATAAGTGGGGTTTTTCACAGTGATAAAGAAGTAGCGTAGTGCCTGTTAGGAAGGGGCCTGACTATCATTATATATATATATATATATATATATATATATATATATATATATATATATATCATTCAAATGTGATGATGGTTTCTTTACCTTTACTTTATAGGCCAGAATTCCCATACCTTGTCCTTTTTGAGTAGCAGAAGCCACATTGGATTGGACTCTACACTTCTCTGACTTTTACAGTCAGTCAATGTGTTGATATATGCTGCCGCTTTGATTTTTCTCAGTTCCCAACAGCATTCCCTGTTTATAATCCAGACCTCTTCCCAGAGTTGATAATGATTGATTTTCTCTCTCCAATCATCCGAAAAACCCTGTGGATGTTAATGACCTTTCTGAAACTACGGACAATGGCCAGTTGTTGATTGATTGTGGTGAATTAGATTTCTCAAGAACCACTGATCCAAACAATTTCAAACTCTGCACTGCAATGCCTTGTGTGCTGACTAATATAGCTGGTGAATGTCAGTGTCGTACAATTTGTTCAGTAGTGATGCATACACACACACACACACTTTTTTCAATCTTAGAAAATTTGATAGTTCTGGTTAAAAAGCTTTGAATATAAAATCTCGTCATAATTATAGATTGAAGTATTTTCAAAGAGATTTACTTCTAACAAAAGAATACTTGAGTGTATTCAAAATATCAAACCAGTAATTCTTGTGTGGAGTAATCCATTTGCCTACTCAATGAAACACATGATTCGAGGTTACAACCTGTGATGACTCATCCAAAAATCACTTATTCCTATAGATATCAAGTTGTTTCTCCTAGCCTTATCTTTCCTAACACAATGGGGAGGTGCTGTCTGGAACCAATTGCTGGTTACCATACCTTGATAACTTGCTGTCTTGCCAGAAGTGTTGGTACAAGGCCACAAATTAGGGGTACTCAAACTCAATGTATAGTACTGGTCTGGTAAGCTAGCTTGATAACTCCTGGGTGAGGTATTTAGGATCAATTTAATATCATCCCCGTTCTTTTTCTGACCTTTTTGGTTTGGATTAAAGTGTAGTATCTGTTCCACAGCATAGCTCGAGTTGCCAGTACTAATGCTTGCCAGCCGAATGTGAGATTAAGTGGTGAGCATCAAGTGCATTGGGTTCTCTATTACTTGCCCCAGGGCAGCGCTGTCTCATTGCACAAAGAGGGAAAGGTCGGGCTCATCCTAACGCTTTCGCAACCTCGGTTGCATTGACTGGAGCTATTTTTCATGGGGTACCCCATTTTCGCACGTTAAATTTGACATTGGGTCACATTTCGCTCACAGTGGGAGTGCCAATAAATCAGCTTCTCTAAGAGAGAACATATGAAAATCATCCTCTAAATTTCTGAAACTAAGCACCCCCACAAAAGCAATCTGAGAAAAAGTACTATGCAATGTCTTCATTGTCTGCAGAATAATTATTTGCCAAAGGTTGATTAATTTCTCTTTAATTATCTTAATTAATTTATTTATTTATTATTATCATGTTTAGCAATTTCACGCCAGTTTTTGAGTGGTTATCGCTGAAGACTGAGTGATAGCAAGTCTCCTCAAGTCTCCAGCTCTCCTCTCCACACTTTCATAGACCACAGCAATACTGTGGTTTACAGTTTCACACCAGTTGCCCAGTGGTCATTGCTGAAGGCTGAGTGACAGTAGGTCTTCTCAGGTCTTCAGCCCTCCTCTCATCTCCTCTCATCTCAGTGCTGTGGTTCATACCTCCACCACCATTTGGATGGGGTATTTTTTTGTGTGTGTGGGGGAGTCTCCTCGTCTGTTAGGCCACTGCTGCTATCATTATTTTTTTTTTTTTACAACTTTAAAAAAAAACTTTTTTCCATGATTTGAAAGTATCTTTTTGGGTTTATTCCAACAATATCATCACTTTTTCAGAGAAGACAAGGATGAATACAAAAGGATGTTTAGGGTGAAAAAAACTGCTGGTACATCAATTTTTTAAAAAAAAGTTTTTATTTGGCCGTTCATAGATATGTTTCACAAATGATACAGTGGTGGTGGTGGTGGTGGTGGTGAGAAAAGTCCCAACCCAACTTTGAGAAAAAAATAGCAACATTTAAAAGTATCAAGTAGATGACACATTCACATAGAGAAGGCTGAATATAGACTTTCCCTTGATATAATGCGGGTGGTGTGGTCAAAGAAAACCGGGAGTGTTATAACTGAGCCACCGTAACCTGTTGCCGATTCACCTATTTTTGTAGCTAGATCTGGTTCCAAAAAGACTGATCTAACTATTTCATTAGCCAGATTAATATTCTGGGTCCCACCGCCCACCTGCATTAGAACATGAACTTTGTTGTATTGGGGAGGGGCTGTCTCATGATAATTCAACCTGAATTCTTTCTTACATTAGAGAGCAGACGAGCATTGTAGTTACAACATTATTATCATCAAAATGGAGACACTGAAGGCCTTTTTTCAGTCATCTAAAAACAACAAATTAACTGATTAGTTAGTAATGATGTTATTACTACAATAAAAAAAAACCCTGTCCAGGTTAGCAATGGGTGTAACAGTGCTTTACTGTTTGTACTACCTGGGTGAGGTAGTTTATGATTGTTTGCCCTCTACTGTAGAGGAACTGTCTGCCTTGAAAATTGGCATTTGAAATTCTGGCTTTACACCTGGGTTCAAATACTGACTAGTTCTGGTGGTAAGTATACAACTATGATACTGCCATTATTAAGATTTGCTTTAAAACAGAGAAATGATAGGCATGAAGAAAATAATAGTAATGGTTTTACTATATGAGATACCTATCATTTATACATGAAATATCATAATGGAAAAAATAATTAGTTTTGGACTATTGGCATCAGAAATTACTTTAAAGTCTTGAATACAGAAATTGATATTTAACTCATGAAAACGTGTTTTGAAAATTCAAATTTTCAATCAAAGGGAATAATTTAGGTAAATTTTAGTTGATAAATTTTTAAGACACATCAAAAACATCATCATCATAATAATAATAAAAATAATGATACAACATAAACATGATAATGAACATAATAATAAAACAAGCATAATGATGATAATAATGATAATAATAATAAAACAAATATAATGATGATAATACAAAAATATAATTGTGAGAATAAGAATAAAAATAATTATAAAACATAAACATAATAATGATAATACAAAAATAGTAATAAAAAATAAAAATAATTGTGAGAATAGAAATAAAAATAATTATAAAACATAAACATAATAATGAAAATACAAAAATAGTAATAAAGAATAAAAATAATTGTGAGAATAGAAATAAAAATAATTATAAAACATAAACATAATAATGATAATACAAAAATAGTAATAAAAAATAAAAATAATTGTAAGAATAGAAATGAAAATAATTATAAAACATGAACATAATAATGATAATACAAAAATAGTAATAAAAAATAAAAATAATTGTAAGAATAAGAATAAAAATAATTATAAAACATAAACATAATAATGATAATACAAAAATAGTAATAAAAAATAGAAATAATTGTGAGGATAGAAATGAAAATAATTATAAAACATAAACATAATAATGATAATACAAAAATAGTAATAAAAAATAAAAATAATTGTAAGAATAAGAATAAAAATAATTATAAAACATAAACATAATAATGATAATACAAAAATAGTAATAAAAAATAAAAATAATTGTAAGAATAAGAATAAAAATAATTATAAAACATAAACATGATAATGATAATACAAAAATTGTAATAAAAAATAAAAATAATTGTGAGAATAGAAATAAAAATAATTATAAAACATAAACATAATAATGATAATACAAAAATAGTAATAAAAAATAAAAATAATTGTAAGAATAAGAATAAAAATAATTATAAAACATAAACATAATAATGATAATACAAAAATAGTAATAAAAAATAAAAATAATTGTGAGAATAGAAATAAAAATAATTATAAAACATAAACATAATAATGATAATACAAAAATAGTAATAAAAAATAAAAATAATTGTAAGAATAAGAATAAAAATAATTATAAAACATAAACATAATAATGATAATACAAAAATAGTAATAAAAAATAAAAATAATTGTAAGAATAAGAATAAAAATAATTATAAAACATAAACATAATAATGATAATACAAAAATAGTAATAAAAAATAAAAATAATTGTGAGAATAGAAATAAAAATAATTATAAAACATAAACATAATAATGATAATACAAAAATAGTAATAAAAAATAAAAATAATTGTAAGAATAAGAATAAAAATAATTATAAAACATAAACATAATAATGATAATACAAAAATAGTAATAAAAAATAAAAATAATTGTGAGAATAGAAATGAAAATAATTATAAAACATAAACATAATAATGATAATACAAAAATAGTAATAAAAAATAAAAATAATTGTAAGAATAAGAATATAAATAATTATAAAACATAAACATAATAATGATAATACAAAAATAGTAATAAAAAATAAAAATAATTGTGAGAATAGAAATAAAAATAATTATAAAACATAAACATAATAATGATAATACAAAAATAGTAATAAAAAATAAAAATAATTGTAAGAATAAGAATATAAATAATTATAAAACATAAACATAATAATGATAATACAAAAATAGTAATAAAAAATAAAAATAATTGTGAGAATAGAAATAAAAATAATTATAAAACATAAACATAATAATGATAATACAAAAATAGTAATAAAAAATAAAAAACATAATAGAAAAAGAAAAAGTAATGTTAATGATAATAATGATGATGAAAATAAAGATAAAAAATTAAATAAATTAATGAACAAATATCCACATCTAAAGCTCATTGCAGGATAGACTTTCCCTTGTGTTTGCTGTTGTAAGTGTAAAACATAGGGAATGATGGGCCTTACCCTGCCATGCTGGCCCATGACATGTTGGCAGAGAATAAGACATCACAAGTTGCACTAACAAAAATAGCAACAAAAACAAGAATAATTCAATAAATCTATAAGGGAAATTTATTAAAAAATTTTATAAACAAAGTCTCAAATTATCAAAATACTTCAGATTTAAACTATTGTGACAGACCCAACTTGTCAGCCTATATATATATATATATATATATATATATATATATATATATATATATATATATATATACATATATATATATATATGTATACATATTTATATATATATATGTATACATATTTATATATATATATATATATATATATATATATATATATATATATATATATATATATACATATATATATATATGTATACATATTTATATATATATATATATATATATATATATATATATATATATATATATACATATATATATATATATGTATACATATTTATATATATATATATATATATATATATATATATATATATATATATATATACATATATATATATATATGTATACATATTTATATATATATATATATATATATATATATATATATATATATATATATATATATATGACACCACGAAAGATATGTAATACAATGTTTTAAATTTTCTAAATTTCTATTCTTAGATAAAGTATTGCAACAATATCAATTTTGACCATTGTTTTACTTTCATCCTAACTTTCAGTAGCTTTTTATCAAAATTTTGAATCTGACTGTAATCTTATGACAATAATTGTGTTATAAAGCAACTGAAAGTTAGGATGAAGGTAAAAACTTGTGAAAATTAAAGATAATGTTGCAATACATCATATAAGAATCAAATTTTAAATATTGTTATATCAAAAGATTGCTAGGTCTGAATCGTAAACAGTATGGAATATCGGCTGAGAGGAGTCAAGTTTAAGGTGTAAAATCAGCATCCGTTTGACTATAAAGTCCCTGTGGCTGAATGATTAAATGAAGCCAGATGTACACTGGACCCCTCTGGCTAGAGATTGTGAGTTTGATTCTCACTGTAGGTTTGCTCTTTTACGCTGTTTAATCATTGTTGTAGGATTACGATCTGATTCAACATTGTGATAAAAGTCATCCAAAAGTTGGGATGAAGGTAAAAACAAGTCAAAATTAATAACAATTCTGTAACTCTTCATCCACAAATAGAATTTTAAAGTTATACAGGACCCTAATCTGGCTAGAAGGGATTAAAAGTGACCTGGTGTATACTGAAACCTCCTTTGGCTAGCGGGGGTTGAAAGAAAGCAACCAGGCATATACTAGACCCCCTCTGGCTAGAGGATATTAGTTCACCATGGACTTACACTATCTTCGAATTATGTTGTTAAATCGTTGCTATAGAATTATAGTCCAATTCAAAGTTATGATAAAAAGCAACTGAAAGTGAAAAACTAGGTAAAATTGATTAAGTAATTAAGGTTGTTTACCTGATTTATTATGGGGATTCTCAAGGGACAGCAAGACCTCACAATTGTTAGCATATCACGTACAGTATCCAAACAATTGCCCCTGGAACAGTTGTCGTCATAAGAAAACTGCTGCCCAGATAAATGACTCTTGACAATTTCTCCATGAGTGAGTTCATTTAAATGGCCAATTTTATTTCCAGGAACTTCAACTCTCAGCTTTACAGTTGCTATGCTATTAGGATAGACCTTCTCAATGCTTGCTGTTGTAAGTGTAAGACATTGGGGTTGATGGTCCTTACCCTGCCATGTTAACCCATGATGTGTTGGCAAAGGATAAGATATAACAAGTGAGCAAAATTAAGAATATTATCATGTCAGAAAAAGGTTCAGATCATCTCGTTAAAATTGGACAAAGGCCTTTCCCAGTTCTTTTCAAATCAACAGCAACTGAGCAAATTTTCTGTCAGAACTTACCTTCAAACCTTTCTATCTCATCTCTCCATTTAATCTCGTCCTCTCTTATTGCCTGTGTAAACGATGGTTTAAATCTAAGACTGAGATTATTAATGCTTGGATAGTGGGTGATGCCTGTATCAACTCCTGAAATGATATTGAAAAGAAAAATTGTAAGAAAAATTTATATCGAGGGGGATAACTCCTGATCAGTGTTACTTCCCATGCTTTTGTAAGTAATAAGAAAAATTTCATTTAATTCACAGAAGAGTTCCATTTTTTAAAATTCTATTCTTTGAAGAGTTCCACTGTGGAAGAGTGGTATGAAGCAGTTCATAAATTTCAGTTGAAAAAAACCAGCTCTGGTTAGTCATTCAATAGAAACAGTCACATAACCAACATCTCTTGTCCGTATGCCGTGTTGGGGCCGAACAATCAAAATGTTGGTAGAAGGGGTGATCAATGAATAAGTTACTTCTCCCAACAGAATTTTTTTATAACATGGGGGCACAAACTGGGGACCGATCTAGCATGAACTTACCTTACACATTGAACCCCAAACTAAAAATACAATAAGGAGTAAATGTTTAAATTTTCAGCTCTCTATCCCCAACTGGTGTGGCCTATATGCATCATACATACATAGCCAACTGGACTGACTTGAAAACTGAAGAAACAGGCAGTTTCGGTTTATGATTTAAAATAGTATGTCCTTGAATTTTAAGAAATTCAATGTGAAAAATATTGCCTATCCTCTGTTTTGTACGTGTCAGCTATTACTTCAAGTCTAATATTTTTTCAATTACTATGAATTAATTGTGGTGAATAGAGTCTTGCAAAAATTTTTTTCTATGGAGTTGAATAGATGGAGCTTCTTCTACATCATTTCAAAATCCAGATCGGAAGAGAATATAATAGAGTAGTGTAATGTCTGAAGAGGCACTTTCCCTGTTGTAAAACTGAAAGTATTACATACATCATAAGTCGGTTTATATACTATTAATAGATTGGTGTTGGGTAAAGAAATTAGTACAATGGAGGCAATGTATTTTGGTGCAGTGGTGGTATGAACGAACATGTTAATAAAGGAACTTTGACACTGATCATCTCATGAGGCTGCTTGGGGCCCTGTGACTACTAGGGGGCCCCCAACAGCCTCAAGAGGTGGGAGGCCTCCAAATCAAATTTTGCTTAGGGCTTCATGATAGTTTGGGTCAGCCTTTCTCTTGTTAACCATGATTATGACGTGAAATTTTTTTGAAAGCAGGAAAAGAAATTATAAGACAGGCTGTCATCCTTAGAAACAAATGTAGAATTTGGAACAACACACATATGTTCAGATTACACTGTAATCCATGTTTGATTCAATTTTATCAAAAGATGGATGAAATTTCGAATTCTGACCCCTTTGAAAGAACAAGACTGTTTGCTTCAGGGTCAGACTCCAGTTTGACTGAAATTTAATTGACTTAGCTGATAAGTTTAGAAAATATTTCAACTTTTGTAAAAAAATTTTCCTTTAAGTGAAAAAGACCACTAAACTTCATGTCTACTTCCTTCCCAGCTGAAGATGAATACTTCAACTTTTGTATTGTATATATAATAGATAAATTTGTAAATATGTAAGATTTGTGAGTTTGGCTCAGTTTTTGAGAGAGCCACCTTCCAATCATGTTTGTGATTTTAAATTGCAGTAGGGAAATGCTAATTTTATAAATCTGTTTGGTTTGATGTGATGGAATATATTAACAGAGAAAAGTTTACTTCCCTTAATTTGGTCAAGATTGTTCTTGTTATGAGGGGGAAATAAAGTCAGCTCCAGACTCAGACTGGAGTTTGAAAAAATATTTACACCACTTAGATATTTCAGAGTTTACAGATACAAAAATATATTGTTGGTAGGACAGGAAGGTTATGAAGCATTTATTTCAAAACCTATGTAGCCCCTCCCCCAAACATTTAGTTAGGAATTAAATACAAAACCCTTCTTTTAGCTAGATGTCGAAAATGTCACTACCTCCAACGCTCCCTATAAAAGCCCTGGACGCACGAGGCTCATTGGCACCAGCACCCCTAGCTGATAACGCTTCTGGCGCAGGCACTTGTTGCCGGTCACTCTTTTTCTCTCTTTCCTTCTCCCTGAGATCATTATCATTTCCCCGACCTTCCAGCCAATTTGATCTTGACCATTTTTTCACCATGACCTATCTCTGTACTAACTTTGCCAATTTCACTTCACCGATGTTGAGGCATCACACATACGCACAGCTATGCAGCTACGCCAACATGTCCTCACCATGTGCTCCAAACGCATATACACCTCCCACTCTCGTGAATAAAATGGCAAGGCTTTTTACTATCCAATAGTCACAATAATCTCTCCTAATTTTCTTTACTTCAGGAAACACACATGGATAAAACTCCATGTTCTCTGGATTTCATGGTCTATTCGTCGAGTGTCTATGAGCGTCAGAGAATAGCCCCCAAGTTCATGCATACTTAGCAGTCCAGCTCGCACACTGAACCCCATTTTAACATATTTCTTGGTACGATCCAAGCCATACAGATTCTCAAGCAGTTCAAACAACTCTGCTTCAACTCCTACGCCAGTATTATTAACAACAAGAAAGCTCCCACCTTTCGCTATCTCTTCTCGTCTCTCAACGCAATCAATCAGATTTATGTTATTATTACATGTACTTCATTTTCAATCTTATTTGTCCATCCAAATCCTTGTATGTGTTCTTTTTACTTTCGTTTCATCTCTGCGTCTATATTCATGCTTGGCACGCATTCTCTTCGTGCATCTCCTTTTCTCCTTCCACATCTTGAAGTGATGTTGCCGCCAACACCAAACCATGAGGCAACAAAATCCTTTGTCTTCCAACATCTTCGCGCTACTTACTCCTCAATCAGAACTATTTGAACAATGAAGATAAACAAAACCTGCTTGCTAGGATCAATACTTACCTGGACTTGTTCCCTGAAGGTTATCAATATTTGATTAGCAAAAAAGAATTTTGGTTGATTTTTCACAGAATATTAAACATTAAATAATCTAACTGCTACATATGACAGATCTAAGAATGACAAAATCTCATGTTAAGACCACATTTGAATAGGTTAACAGCATTTGTAAGGAATTGAGTGACCCTGAAGAGAGAGATAAAGAGAGATAGACAGCATTCCTAACAAATAAAGAAAGCTATCATCTTGATAAGAGGTGGGATAATAAGAGAGAAAAAGAAAAAGAAACTATTTCTTTTTTATGACTCTCTACGTTATTTTATTTTGTTGTAAAAAAAATTTCTCGAGATGAAAAAACTGAACACAAGAAAGAAAGAGAGGAAAATAAAGAAAGCAGACTAAACAGTGTTTATAACTAATGTATACATTTCATTTATATACATAATTATAACTTTTTCTTTTGCTAATGAATTATATTGCATTTCGGACAACGTTTTCTTTTTATCTTTGATGCAATGATCATTTACTTTTGGTTTCAGACGTTTTAACGAGGATTTACTTGAAAGATCAATCAGAAACAAATTTTCTAATATTATCAATATTCTTAATACAAAAACAAATGTCAAATGTTGTCATGCAAAAATTACACAGCATCCAACGTACTGGTATTATGACTAGGAAGCGTTCTACCAGAACTGAAAATTGATACGTATGGGTCCGGGATGAGATGTAGTGAGTTGTAGTTCTTTAAATACCCTAGTTAACCATGTGTGTTAGAGGCTGGCATATGCAATATATTTTCTGGGATAAAATTTGCATTAATCAATTACGTAAAACTTAAAATAAGATCAAATGAATAATTTTGATGGGTAAACGTGACCAACAACTTAATGAAATAATAGGGTACGTTCTCTTTTTTCTAATTTAATAAATGACTCAGTTGTTAAACTGAAGATTTCCTACAGGGATCATGGATTATAAGATGAACATTCATTCAGACTGAACATGATTGGGTTTAATTAATCTAGTTAATCTTCATTGTTTTTGTTATGATATTTTCATAAATGTACCTGAAAGAGGCTTCTTTTTTTTTTCTTTTCTTTTTGCTGCAGTAAGTTGCGTCATCAAGTCAGTTTCAGTTTAGTTCGGACAGAATTAGACTAATTAATTAATAAGAGAGCCGGCAATTAAATTTGGTCCAGTCGATATCAGAATTGAGATTTTTTAAAGTTTGATATTCACAGATGTGACCGTCTTTTCACTTTTGCTATTCCATGTGTCTGGTACTCTCATTGAGAGGAAAAAATTTTTAAACACCAGTAGAGATCTGAATCTGTATTATTATGCTTGTGTCCTCTGGTTTTATTGTAGATCGATGAAGTCAGCATTTTCTTATCAGGGCATTTTGAGCGATGACCTTCAGTATCCACTCTATGTATGTCATTCCAGATTCTATAGCCTTCAAACAAGTCAGTATATTTTCTTCTGTATTCCAGGGTCTCTAGATCAAATTGTTTTAATTTTTCAATCAAAGATATATATATATATATATATATATATTAGATGATGTTTTACAGAAACTTTATGAAATCAAAAAAAGGGGGCTGCGCTAGCATCCCCACCTCACTGGTTGGCCAGCAGACACTCTTGGGTAGATCTCAACAGGCCAGTGCACAAAATCAGGCAGGCCTGTGTACTCACGTAAAGCCTTGAAAATTAATTTTTCTTAAAACTAAGAATTCTTTTCATAACTTTTGGGTTTGGACTAGGGTTATAGTTAGGGCTAGAGTTTTTGCTCAAAGAAAGACATGTTTTATTGTCAGGTTAGGGTTGGATTCCTTAAAAACTTCTGTCAAACTAGCACAGGCACTGAGAGAAAGAGAAATTCAAGTCCACTGTCACCTATGACATTTTGAAAGTAAGGGTGCAGTTTAGCATTATAGTTACATTGAAAATAAAAAAGACCCTCATAAAGCCTTTGAATATTTTTTCTCAAAACTGACAACTTTCTGGAAGGCTTAAAGGTCTAATAAATTGAAAGCACATGAAATCTTTAAAAAAAGTAAAATTTCCTCCATCAGGTTTTGAACCCAGTCCATCAATTTACAGACACAAAAATATACCTCATTTACCTCATTTCTAAACACTGGTGTATTGTTGCTCTCACTGATTTCGTTGGCGAAAAAATTTTGTTTTTTTCATGTGAGCATCAATGCAGACCCCATAGAAATTGACAAATTCATTTTTGTAAAATTCAGCCTCAATATGTGTGCTATAGGTAACTTGTGACCTGTAGATTTCAGAGGTAGCTTTGTTTTTCCTGTGAGTGTAGTTCTTGACTTTTTAGAGCACAAACACACAGGCATAAATACTGTCAAAATTACACATTGAGGTATATAGAATTGAAAAGAAAAAAATTCCGTCAGAGGTAAAACTTGATCCTCCAATTATATTTACCATGCCTCTAACCACTCAGCTATTCAATGACCATGACTTTGGAGCCTACAAATAAGTGCCTAAAAAGAAATTAAAAAATACCTTTGACTTGGTTCGCATATGTGTCGGTTCAAATAAATGATGATTCAATATATATATATATATATATATATATATATATATATATATAGTGTTATTTTATGGATCTAACTATAATATTTTTCAAGAAAATCCCAGATGAAAAATACAAAAAAACATCTTTTGGATACTTATGTCAGACCCCCAAGAAATTGACAAATTTTTATTGACTAATTTTGACGTGAAGATGTTGTTAATTTCAGACCTACTGATACTGCCAAAGGAAAAAAATATGGATCTAATCCTAATAGTTTTTGAGAAAGTCTTAGATGAGAAAAAAATGAATTTTTTTTAGATGGACTTTTCTCATGAAAGTAGACCACAGAATTTTTTTTCTTGCAAGATATAAATTAAACTAAGAAAACTCATCTGTGTACAACAAGGTTTCCTGAATTGACATTTCACTCTAATAAGATTTTTAATATATATGAATAAAATTCACCAAATATAAGATAGAATTGTCATTACAGTCAATAAGTGGACAACCATTGCGTAAAAAAAAGTAATGTAAAAAAATTTGATCGAAGAATAAATATGGCAAGAATAAATTCCATTTTTCCCCTGAAAAACATTTATAATAGAGTAAAAAAACGACTAGATTCAGGAGAATATAGATGTTACTAATAGACCCATCAAAATAAGGCCCCCAGAAGGAGAAAAAAACAACTTTTTTCCCGAAAATGAAAAAAATTTTTTTTACAAAGGTACTGATGCCAATTTTCAAATTCGTAGACAAAATGGTATGGCCAAGAGAGCTGGAACGTAAAAACACATAAATAAACACATAAACACTTCCAAATAAAAAAAAAGGATAGAACCCTTTGCCATCATTGATGGCAATGGTTATTTCATTATTTTAATGGTTACTTTCATTCAGACAAAACATAGTTTTCAATTAGATGCTCATCTTCGTTTTTATTACTGTATTCTGATCAATGGATAGTTTGATTTGATTAACCATCTCTGTTTTGGTAAGAGTGAAGATATATCAGTAGGTACATGCATGGGTGGATCGGGAGCTCAAAACTGCCCGTTTATGTAGGCTGGCAAGTGCAGTGAGCATATACAGTCTAGGGCTTGAGATGCAATAAGTCCCTGAAGTTTTGAAATTTGAATAATCATGGGAACATTTTGAGCCTGTATATAGTGGGGGATAGTTCGTACTTATCTGTGGCCAAATTTCGGCTTGCTATAAAATGACTATTTAATGGCTACTTTGATTGTAAATTGTGATGTTCTGCCTTCTAGGTCACTCAATGTTGGTAATGGTGCATAACCCAATACGTAGATCAAATTGGGTAACACTCGCTCGAACTTAAAAATGCTGCACAAAAGTTTTTAACCTTGAGTGAGCGATTGTGTGGAAATTTACAAGCAGGCTTGCTATTTCATAGCCAACCAAAATTTGCCCGTGTAAGGATTACTGAAATGGGTATTGGAATATATTCTAAGGTCTATATCAAGTACTGTTCCAGTTAGAGCGATCGCTTGCGTTGTACTCTCATCTCTCAATGTTCACACTCAGTGACCTCATCTCTCTCTTGCAGACATCTTTGAAATGAACATGGGACCACCCCTTTTTTCTGGCCTTTTTGGCAGGATCAGAGTGTAGTATCTGTTCCACGGCAGAGCCCGAGGAGCTGGTACTGACACTTGCCTGTCGAATGGGCCAGAGAAGGCCTGTGTCAAAGACTGAATGCGCAGGTGCAATGCGTTAGCCAATGAGGTTTTACTAAGGCTACGCACTGCTATGCGCATTGGGGAACCTTTAGACTTGCCCTTGGGCTCTCCTATTATTACTCGGCCCAGCTGTGGGGGATCCATTGCCCCGGGGTAGCACTGCTCCATTGCGCTTAAAGGAGCAGGTCCCAAAGTGGACACTTTCGTGACGGAGATTGTTTTAGCTTCTATGATCACTTGGCAATAAAAGTCTCCTGTCTCCTATTTTCCCCACATTAAGCTCGGCCTTGTATCACATTTAGCTGTGGTGGGACAGTAAATAAATAGCACCCTTGTGCTCTCCTACTATAGGCTTTTCCCTTTACCGCAGGTTATTAAGGATACTCCATGTCAAACATGTGGTGTATATGGCCCTGTCATTGGAGATATCATTGCCAGAGTAAGTTATATATATGGGCGTAGTTACTTTTGGTAACCACATTTGTTTAATCATTTAGTGTTGGTCTTCAAGAACAGTTTGTCAGTATCATTTCTCTTTTTTCAACTGAAAAATACGGTGCTTAGCACCGACCCATTTAACACTGAGTCGCTATAACACTCTTTTTCAAATTTCTTCATAATGAATTTAAAGAATTCAAATTTTGGAAATAAATAATGATCAAAGTGAGCATCACTGAGAGTTGCCCAAGTAAGTGAATAGTATACACTTTGGTTTATGTAACATATGTATGAAAATAAACACATAGGCGTAGACATATAAATAGACAATAATTTATCATATACAATATAAACATCTAGTATTATTACACCAGCTTCAGAAAGATAAACATCACTACTCCATCCCATCTTGTTGGGGCTTAACAACATTATATATCTTAAATATGATTGAAGCAAGCAAGAAAGTCAGCCTACATATGAATTCCAACAAAATAGATGTTATGTTCAACAAACATTTGGGGACAAAGACACAAAGATCAAAATCCCAAACGCAGAGCTGGAGAAAGTAGACCACTACATTTATTTAGGACAGCGGGTCTCCATGAAGTCATCAAAAGAAGAAGAAATGAAGTTAAGAATCACATTGGATTGGTAAGCTTTCGGTAAAGCAAGCTCAATCTTCAAGAACCAGGAAATCCCATTTGTCTTTAAAAAGAAGTGTATACAACCAATTTATCCTCCCAATAGTCACGTATGGAGCTGGAACATGGAATGTAACAAAAAGATTGACCCTCAAAATGAGAACAATGCAACGTGCACATGAAAGAATCATGCTCAACCTCACATGGAGAGATCGCAAGACAGCATAGTATATCAGGAAAAGACAGGAGTGCAAGACATCATTGAAACTATCAGAAAACTCAAATGGCAATGGGCTGGTCATGTTGCAAGAATGTCAGACAACCACTGGACATTACGTTTCACAACAGAAATCCCCAGAGATCAGGCGCAAGGCTGTGGCCAACAGAAAGTAAGATGGAGTGACGAGCTAGATAAATTCAGGAAGTACTGGCTCCGCAATGCTTGCAAGGTCTGGTAAATCTTAGGGAAGGTCTATGTCCAACAACAGATGCTAACAGACTAATGATAATGATGATTCTGAACAATATCAATCATTGTGACTTTTCAGGTGTGCCTTTAAACATTCATGTACATGGTTCTATTTGATATAAGTAAAATACACCTGAGAAATGGGAATAAAATTACGTTTATTAATTCAGGCATAAGTTGTGATATAATCAAAAATCAATCAGGTGTAAATTATTTTGATTTTATAACCTACTTCCTTGTTGATTCGAAAATCTTTTGATAAGTTGCTATTAACACTAAAATAACAATCAAAGTGCAAACGTCTTCAAGTTTGATACAAACAAGAAACTATTTTGTTTTTTTATTGTTACAAGCCATCTTTTTCAAGAAAATTTCAATATTTCTATTTTTTGTGGATAAAAAAGTAAAAAGTCTGAACTAAGCATGTTTGGGGATTCATTATCTTACTTAAAGATAAACAATTGATCCTTAAAGGACTTTACATTAAATTAAACATCATGATTTTATGAATATTTCATTCATGTTTTGATTCATTTGAAAATAATTGCTAAATACAAAATAGAAGGGTCCCCCCCCAAAAAAGTTATACATACTGAGCCCCACCAATTTTTCGCCTCTCAGTAGCACAGAAGTATTGAACCTAGAGGGACCTTTTGAGATTATCAGCCTACTGAAGTGGTTCTCAATCTTCATTGTTTAATGGCATACTAAGAAATATATTTGATGCTATAAAAATGAAATGAATTACACAAAACCATTTCAAGAACTTTCATGTCAGCATACTGATATACATATTCATTACCCCTTTTTCCTTTCCTTAACAGGTTGAGATCTCATAAAATCTAGTGACAAAATCTCCAGATTAGTAACCCTTTAGTGGATCTTCAGCAGACACAATACTTGTACTGGACATGTTCAAGGCTTAAGATACACATTTCCGTATTCAGAAAAAATTATGCTATAAACTCTGGAGATACTTGCGGCAAATCATTGTGCTGCTGCAACCATTGCAGCCCCAGCATACAGACTAACTGGCCCACCTAGATTTTTCCTGATTGCTCAGTTGCACAATCAACCCCTGGAAGTTAGTGTGTGTATAAACTACTCGAGAGTTTCTGGTGGAGCATTTATATGGGCATATTGATATAATCTTCCAATGGCATTAGCAGAGCTTAACATCAACTTTGATAGTAAGATTTGGTGAAAATGATAAGATTCAAGTTTATTCATAATAAATTACTAATCTTATGTTTATTACTTTCAATGAGAATGTGCACCTATGAATAATGTTCAAAACGCTCCAGATTCTCAAAGTCAATATCAATAAAAGAAAGAGCTAAAGTTGAATAAAATCTTTTTTAATCAAACTACTGGGATTTTTAACTCTTAAATTCATAAACCACTTGTAATTGACAGTGGAACTCTTGAATAAACAGCATAAAAAATAATTGAACTCTTCTGTGAATTGAATTGAGAAAAAGAAAATCACGAAATGGACAAAGGGGGATAATTTTGATTAGAAGTTTTCCCCCTTGAAATTGACATTCTTTTTTTCTTTGCATGAATTCAAGAGTTAATGTATTTAACAATAGATTGATTGCCCAGAGGAGAATCCCACTTGCATTTAGACTTATGTGTGACGTCATCATAATGAATAAATGACGGTAAGAAAATTTTAAAATTGGACTCCAAATTCACAACTAACGCCAATAATTACAGCTTTTGTTCTTCACGATTAATGTCTTGGATCTTGATAATGGCCAGATGAATAGCCAAAACTACTTGATCAAGAACTTTTGGACAATTCATATAGACACTAATCACTGATGTATGTTCACTTGTAAAGAAACAAAAAAAGGTTGGATAAAAAATTTAAAAAAGCTTTCCTTGTCTTTAGCCTTAAACTTTAAAATTCATAAACCGCTTATAATTGACACTGGAACTTGTCAATGAATAAAATTAAAAATAGTGGAACTTTTCAGTGAATTGAAGAAAAACGAGAATCATAAGTTCAACGATCACCCCTTTTTCCTTTCCTTAAGAGGTTGAAGTTCAACAATGCATCCACTATTCTCACATGAATATTTGTGATTTCCAATTTATTGGGATTCTAAACAAAGTAGTAGCAGCATTACTAGTTGTTGTAGTAGTAGGAAGAGGAAGAAGAAGGGGGGTTCAGCTCAAAATCTGGCTATTAAAAAATAGACAACTATTAAGTCTAAATTGAATTGAGTGTACAATTTTTACCAATAATTTGTTCTGGAGCCTTAGTGAATAGTTATTTTTTAATAAATGGGCTTTAAATGAGTATATTGAACATTTTTAGCTAAAAAGTTAGCTGGAAATTGGAAAATTTAGCCGATTTTAGCCATTTTTCAGAGACAGTTTTAGCTATTAACAACAAAGGATGTTTGGCAACATTTTGAAAAACAAACGCTTCAGACATCATAAATTGATCAGAATAGATGTTCTTTTAATGATGTCATGGATTTGTTTCCTTCCTCTTTCTGTTGTTTACAAATATGGAACTGATCGACTGATTGATGCGTGGACACATCAGAAAATTAAAAAATTCACTCAATGGTCAAAGGGAGATAATCCAATCAGAAGTTATATCCCTTGAAATTGACATTCTTAATGAAAGATTGATGCCTAAATACAAATTATATGATAGGCTTATGTGAAGGTTTGATCCTTTCTTTTGACAAAAAAAAAAATATTTATCATCATTGTTATTCAGTCATTTGGATTTTTCCCGGCCTTCTATGACCTAATGCTGTTTTATGTAAGTTATGTATTCTATCATGAAAGGAAGATTCAGTCTTTGATCTAATGAAGTCTTTGAGGAATTTCTCCCTATCCTGAACTCGCTGGGAGGTGACAGGTCTGGTGAATATGCACCATGTGGAAGAATTTCCTATAATAGCTCAATGTTGCATTTGTAACATGTCATGCAGTGAAATCACCAGCTGATTTCTTGTTGCAGAAAAAGGTCTTTCTCTTCCAAACAAGCCTATTGCACGCTGTTGTGTTGTCTTGTAACAGTTTATCCAGGTTCCGTTGATTCATAATACAAAATCTGCTTTGAATTCTACTAAACACAGGGAAGAACTTTTCCCCAGCAGAT
This sequence comes from Thysanoteuthis rhombus, assembly GCA_963457665.1. Lineage (NCBI taxonomy): Eukaryota > Metazoa > Mollusca > Cephalopoda > Oegopsida > Thysanoteuthidae > Thysanoteuthis > Thysanoteuthis major. Next base: position 2,016,999 of record OY735243.1, on the reverse strand, counting down.
TCTGTTGGGATGCTAAAGGATATGAAGAATCTAGCCATTATTATAAATCCATTTTCATCACTAGTGGATTGTCAGATTAATTGTCCAGATTAGATAGTAATTGTCTTGCTCCACAACTACCCTTGTTGAAAAGTACCCCATGAAAAGAACTTGGGTCAATTCCGGGGAGTTCTTTGCTGGAGTCAGTTCTTGACAGTTCCTTGCCAGAAGTCAGCCTTGACAGTTCTTTCTCGGTTGAGTAATCCAGCACTATGTGCACTAGTTGCCTCTACTCAACCTAAGAGATTCTTGCTTAGAACTAACCAATTCTCTGACAGTCTCAGGTAGCTTCCACATCTAAAACCAGCACTGTCCTTCTTGCCACTGCACATTTATAGAGTATATGTCGGCTAGAATCACCTGATCAGTTGTGATCCTTAAGTCTACAGAGAGGGTCAACTCAAAGCTCTACCCTCATCACCAATAAACCTATTTTATTTCTGTTATTGTGCTGTTATTTCATCATTTGAAATGCTCATTGTTCTGTGTTTGTAACCAACACCCGTGTGTAGTGAAGACATTTTAATCAAACCCTTCATCAATAGACCTTTGGGGATCTTCAAATTACAGTGTGGGCTCAGGGGTTCAGGGCAAGGTGGAAGTGACTGAACGGCATGGGGTTATAGAGCTACAAAAGAAAGCAGACCATATCTAATAACTAATGTGTACAATCCATATAACTTTTTCATTTATATTACATTTTGAACAATATCTTTCATTTTATTTTGGATGCAATCATTATTTTTGTTTGGGACTTATAATGGGGATTAGCTTCGAATCTCAATTGGAAACAAATGAAGACCAATGCTGTCAAAAATGTATTTACAACATTACAGTTTTTGAACAGAGTCTGTTCTTAGTCTTGCCTCAATTGGAAATTGTTTAGAAATGAATATTCCTTGAAAGAGTTCTTGAACAAAGAAGGCGATGAAAATTTCTGTGCATGATAGGAAGGTTCCGGTGCCAAGGAAATATTTTGAGCTAAAAAAAATGAAAAATGACCGAGCCATTTCTTACCTTAAATAAGGTTAAATACTTTTCCTAATGAGGAATGTTCTCAATTCTCATTTTTAAGAACATCATAGAATAATTGCAGTCTTTTTAACCTATTGCTTGGCAACCGGGATATTTTCTTTATTCATGTCATGGTTGAATAAGATTAGATATCGTCTAATCCATATCCAAGCTTGTTCCTGATCAGTTTCCAAAGAGGAGGGTTCATTTGATTTTCACATGAATATCTGGGGTCTTAAAATACCATCTCATGTAAGGATAAGATGATTGGATTTGTTATTTCTATCATTATTCGGACTATCCTCATCTTGGTTGTTTTTCATACAATGTTTCGGCCGTTGTACTCTACAGCCTTCATCAGGTATCATCTGGTAGGTGTGGGGAAGTAACAAACCAAACCCTTTATTTAACCGACGGGGGTATATTGACTGCACTCCCCTCTTAGCATTAGTATTATTATTATTATTATTGTCTCACACTGGGATTGAACCTAGAACCATTAGATTACTTGCAGTAATTTTGTCTGATTCTGTAACCACTGCGCTATGTGTCCATTTGTGGATTTGTGTTCAACATTTCTAAGGCTTATAAATGATGTACTATAACCAAAACTGTCAACATAGGTTTCTTCAGTTTCAAAGTTGGACTAGCTGCTTATGTATGTATATATGACATGTGCAGGTAGCACCAATAAAGCCAAATGGATTGAAATTCAAACATTTACTCCTTACTATGTCTACAATAAACGTTTTTCTGTTTTTTTGAAAATTCACCTCCAAAATAACTTTTTAGTTTGGGGTTCAATTTACAATGTAGGTTTATGATAAATTGATCTCTATTTTGAGCCTGCCTATTTTTGGAAAATTCTCACTCTTTAGTGATCGTTGCCCAAACAAAAGACAAAAAAAAAGGAACATTTATTGATCACCCCTTTCTCAATTTTTAAAAATTCATCACACACAACACAGCGTACTACTAAAAGATGTTGGTCATATGACGGTTTCTATGGTATGACTAACCAGACTTGTTTTTCTAAAAGTCCACATCTTGTGTTGGATCTTCCTTCAAAAGTTCCTTCTATTAATCAGTTTTAATGTTCTGAGATCTTCCTGAATGACCTTTGACCTTGAGCTCAAAATCTACCTTTTTAAACTTTGCAAACCATTCTCAACATGTGCTCGCACTTACTCCATCATTACCGAAGTTCAGAGATCTGTTATCAAACTTGATGTATACAGTATAAATTTGAATGAAAAACAGCTTAAGATAATGATCTTAAGTGGAGTCAATTTTTGGGAACTCTTCAATGAGAAGGATAAAAAATAGAACTCTTTTGTGAATATAATTAAAGAAATTTTTTTTCAAATTATCAAAGAGTGAAAAGAAAGTAACTTTAATTAGCAGTTACTCTCGTTGAATGGTTTTACTAGAATGAATTTGAGAGTTAAGAAAAATTAAGTTGAACTTCATCCAAAAGCAAAAGATCGATCTATAACCGGTACAAATGAATCAGTTTTAGATATTTTAATAAAAGTAAACCCTTGCTATAATAAACTAATTGGATAAGGATTTGTTGTTGAAGTAAAAAATTTGTTAAACCCAATGTTTGACCCTCATTGGAGAAATAGAAAATAAGTCAGGTAGCTGCTTTTAATAAACATCGTCTGGTAACTCTAAAGGCTATTTAGATCCCTTTCATTCTGTCTTCAGCCTTACCTTATGTCATTTGGTAAATAATAATAATAATAATAATAATAATAATAATAATAATAATAATAATAATAATAATAATAATAATAATAATAATAATGATGATGATGATGATGATGATGATGATGATGATGATGATGATGATGATGATGATGATGATGATGATGATGATGATGATGATGATGATGATGATGATGATGATGATGATGGTGATGGTGGTGGTGGTGGTGGTGGTGGTGGTGGTGGTGGTGGTGGTGGTGGTGGTGATAAAGTTTGTGGCACTATTGTAGTTTCAGTGTTCAGCCTATTGTGGCATTTACTTGAAGATCAAAGTGCAATATCTGTTCTCTAATTAATGAAGCATAACCTGAACTTCCTGTTTTCAATTTTAAACTTTATTATAGTTGTCTTTCAATTGTTTTATCTGTGAATTTTATTTCAGTCTAATTTAAGATTTCTTTTCAAATGACAAAAAGAATATTTTCTTAAATTTTATAAAAAAAATAATTCAATTACAAAAATACAGAACAAGTATAAGTAGGAAATTTAATGACGATCAATGAGTTGAAAAGGATTTATGAAAAGTTGAAATGATTTAGTGAAATCAAATTACTAAACTAATTCATAGTGGGAAATTCAATTTGGAGTAAACTTTAAAATTCAAAATGGAAATGCTATGTCATATGGTTTTAGTGACGACAATAAATAAGATTCATAACAACTTCTTTTTTTGTTAATTGAAAAAGCATTCAAATTAAATTAAAATTCATGAAGAACATAATTAAAATACAACCTTAATATAACTCAAGATTGAAAACGGGAAATTAAAGATATGTTTTGTTGATGTTAGAATTACAGATTATATAATTTGATTTGATTTTCATCTAGAGGCAGCAAAAGGCTGGATCACAAATTATACTAAGCTCATTGTGGTCCGTGTGTTTATCAAACTTTGTTCAGTAAAAAGGAGGAAGTTCATTATGGTTCACATGTTCATCTAAGTTGAAATTAATCTTATAATTTTCATTAACTAGTTTTGAAAACTCTTTCACGCATTTTTATTGTTGTTTTTTATCAGAATATAGATAAAATACCCTCTAACCATTAGAGTAAGAATAAAAAAGCAGTTTCTTACAAAATTTAAATTTGCATCTCATATTCCAGAAATGCAACACAATATTATAGCTCTTATGTGGCTTGTTGCTGAATCACATATAATCAACCATTGGCCTGTAACATTTTTTTTTGTTGCTCACTGCCAATTTAGGCATTCATTAAAAGTAATTTTTCTCGCTCAATTTTATAATCTATATTGTAAAATTACTATTGTTTTGGCTTCACAAATCAATAATGAAATAATTATAATTCATATCTTTGTCTAAAGTAGAAATTAGGTACACTTTCTGTAGTATAACCAACATTTTTTAAGCGAATGTGTGGCCTGAATAAAAATGAAATATGTCTCATGTGGCATACTATATCAAAAAGGTTGCCCATGCCTGTACTAAACTGAACTAATATTAGTATATATCAAGTTGTATAGGATTTTTTTTTAGGAATTCAATTTTTAAATAATATTGAGCTAATTGAAAACTAATACAAAAAGTAAGAAATGAGCTGTTAGAGAAAAAAAAACCCAAAACAAATCAAAACCCATAGATATTAGACAAAATTTCGATTACATATATTAATATTCTTCTTACGGTCAAGAAACGTTTAGTTACTTTCAGTTACTTCCCTTGGAACTTGTAGAAAAACAAGAAAAGACTAACTGTGACCATCTGTATAGACATTGATTGGACACGATCAACTTTTCGGTACAAGTTTGAATTGATAGGTCGCCCATTCAGCATCAAAGTCAATGGAAAAGGCTATTTTGAAGGAATCTCAATGAATTTATAAACATTTTGCAAACCTGAATACAGATATTCATAGGTTTCTTTTTTATTGATAATCTTGAAAAAATTATGAAGTATTTTTACTTCATAAACATTGCAAAAGTTGTATCTCAAGAATTATGTAATAGATTGTTTCAAATTCTTATGGCCATAGACAGACAGATAATGGGAAACTGAAAAATCTCTCTCATGTCTATCCTCTGCACTTGTAAGTGGTTATGCTAATTATAGAGAGTGTGTTAAAAGTATTGATCTTTTTGTTTGTCAAATAGGGGTACAGGAATACTTTGAATAGTACAGACAGAAAGTAAAAGTCCAGCTTAGCACCCTAGTTACATCATAAATAAAATCCTCCCCCTAAAATGAAAAAAAAATTAATCTTTCTCAAAACTGGAAAATTTCTTGAGGAAAGCAAGGTCTCATAGATTGAATAAGAAAAATACTTGGAAAAAATTTTGTTTTGTATTTTTAGAAGTAGACTGCTATATTTAAGGAGGGCCAAAATGTTTTCCAATAAGTCCTTTAAAGACTGTCTTCACTGGCTTTTTAGCTAGATGTCAAGTCACTTCCTTTGTATTGAATTGATATAATCATTTGCAAATGAATAAATGAAGGAAACTACTCTATAATTAGTATTTTTCAAAAAAGAATTTCTCCCCCGATTTTTAATCCCTGAAAAGGAAGAAAGGTTCCCCATCTCTTTTGAACCCTGAAAAGGCAAGAAAAAGTTTGCCCCTAAATCAAATAGCATTATCAGGATATAAAGCCAGTTAGAAAAAAAAAACAAAGCAAAAGAGTTTTATGAGGTCAGATAGAAAAAAAGAACTCCCCCAAAAAATGTGTTTTCAGAATATATGAAGAAAATATCGTCCAAAATGAAAAAAGTTTTCCAGATTGAACATTCTCTTATGAAGTTAAAATGTTCTCTTATGTGAACACTACATAGCATTATATTAGTTTTAGTTAAGTCATGAAGTTAATTTCTTTGAGCAAAAGAATTGAAATCATGTAGTAACTCTGCTTAACTTCAGAAACAAATATTCATATTAACTGATGATATTCGGATTGTTTAGCTATTAATCAGTGAGCACTTTTTTCATTTTCTAAGAAATATTGACGGAAGTTTTTCTTTCTGATCATCTCTTCTTTCTTAAATTTCTGATGAACAATTTCTTTCTTTTCCACCATTGTCTTCAATTATGCTTATTTTTATGTCCCAACTAAACAATAAGCAAAAATTGATTCTAAAAAAGTATAACTCTAAGACAGTCAAAAATCCATTCATTTATTTTTAAATAAAAATGCCTAACAAGCATTTCCTTAAACAATTTACATTAGAAGTACTTATTCAAGACTGAAATGTACCTTCATTCAAGTTATGAAAATGTATGAAATTTATTAAAACATTTTTCCTTTTCAACCTTACCAGTTCAGAGGAACATTTACTAAGCACATTTTTTTTTCCTAAATTCTTCCATTTTTCAGCAGATAACTCAAAAAATTGCCCTATCAATTCATTTTCTATCCCATAGGACCTAAATTCATCTAAGTTATGCTTACAATTATTTTTACATAAGATGGTAAACTATTCCAGTATTTCAAAATTTGGGGGGGAGAAAAAATCAATTGGTTTTTGCAATGGACCTAGCTTTAAAATTTCCCGTCCTATCTGACTTATTAAAGACTAGAATTCATATAGAGTGAACCAATAGCACACGGCTGATTTAATCAATGTGAAAAAATTTACCACAATGATATCGTTTATCGTGTCATCTTTTATGGGATTGTTTGTATCATCCTATAAACTGTTGGAATTATAGCATGCAGATCTTAGCTTTAAAAGCATATTTTGATTCCCTTTTTTTCAACTCAAATCTGAAAACTATAATCGGAATTATTTCCTATTTTTCTGACAGATGCTGTTAAGAGTTGTTGGAAATGACTTGATATGAGAGAAAATGAGTTGTGAGCACAGTTAAAAATCTGGAAGGAACCTGTCAGATCATTTCGAAATAAATGTTATTTCTTGCCAAAATGATTTCAGTGTGTTTTCATTTTGTACTTGAATGTGCAATTTCTAACTGACATTTCAAATAGCCCCTCCTAACCACCCTTCAGCCACACCTCTGTGGGTACTGTTAATGGAATCCCCTCCCCCAAATTCTGCATGTATAGGGATATCCTTTGCCATTCTCCTATGAGGATGGATCAGTAAGTCTGCAGCCTGATGTGTAGCCATTAGCTGAGTTTTCATGAGAAACTTTTTCTGTATAATGTTATCGTTTGATCTGTATGATTGATATTTAAGACTGAATTAGGTACATTGAAAAGGAAGGAGATTATGTTGAAAAATTTGTTGTTTATCATGAATGTTTTTTTATCATTAGTCAACAGAATTTTGATGTACCTTTGTATGTACATCAGGTAATTCAGAGATGGAAGAACCCCCCCTGCCAATGTAGAAGCATTTATATGTAATTGTCAAATTTTTTCATTGCCAAAAGATTAGTTGTACATCACAATGATGTCCCAATTTCTTAAATTTTTTTGTTAATAATGCGAAATTCTTGTAAAAAGTAAAAGTGATAATTACATTTAAGGGCTGTTTGGTACCATCTTATTGCTTTTGTGTACAATGAGAGTTTTAAGCATTAGTCTAAACCAGGGTTTGCCAAAGTGATTGATTCTGACCCCCGGGGTAGGTGGGACTATCCAAGGGTTTGATAAATGCCTTGGTGTCAAAAGGGGGTCAATGAACATCGGGAGAGGCCTATTGAACTCTTTGGATCAAAAGCTGATATTCTTCTAGGAAATAAAAATACATAAAATATAACTTGTTGATACATATTTCAGATTTATGTATAAATAATTCTTATTGTGTACTTATGTTTATATTCTCTTTACTAGAACATACTTGTTGATACAACAGCTCTGAGAAGAGACCAGTAAAAATTGCCACTTTAGTGTCCAAAAGGAGAACTTTGGTATACAACTTCCCCCTACAGATGCATATAGAAACAGCACATCGACTTAATTATTATTAATTTATTTATTGTACAAGCCTGGGGGCAGGGCTGCCAAATCTGGTACTTTTGCATTCATTGATACATTATGATATGATACCAGTATTAAATACGTTTTTTCATCTTTTGACAAATATTCTTCTTTACTTCACATGTGCCGACAAAGTAAGAACACATGACAAATAAGTCTATTAATGAGATTATAAAGTCTGGGTTTAAAAAAATAAAGAAGATTCTAAAACATTGTTCCAGGAGAAGAGTTTGGAAAACTTGATAAAAAACGGATGAAATTAACCTGCGGCATTAATCTTTGAATTGCAGGGGACACAGAATAATATTGGTGACGAGGATTGATTTAACTATTGATTGAACATCACTTAAGTAGAGAATCACCCCTCTTTACAGATTGAAATGATTAATGCTTTATTACCCACAAAAAGTTTCCTCAAAAAGAGAAACTGTGCCAAAAGGATCCCATTATAAGATCAGTGTGATAAAATGAAAGAAAAGAAATGGTACACCACTCACTTATCAGAAACGGTAGGGTAACAAATGTCTTTTGGTAGCATGCAGTGTTGGGGTTGATCAATTAAAAAATCAGAAAAGGTCAGGATCAATGAATAAGTTACTTCTCTTGCCCTTTTTTGAGCAGTGATCCCAAATAAGTCTTGACTTTCAAAAAACAACCATAAATGCTGCCAGACACAAAGTGAGGATCAAATTAGCATGGACTTACATTGTAAATTGAAATGCCCTCAATAACCTATTATGGAGAGAATTTTCAAACAACAAATAAACTGTTTTTACTTAACATAATAAGGAGTAAATGTTTAAATTTTCAGCCCTCTAGTTCCCTCCTTATTGGTGTGACCTGTACGAGTGATACATACACAGGCATCAAGCCAGATCAGCTTGAAAACTAAAGAAACCTATGTCGACAATTTTGGTTGACAGTCTCTGATATGTAAAAGGGTATAAAAGTGATATACTGACATGGTGATTATTGTATTGGATAATTATAAGTAAATACTATGGATTTGGTGCGTTTTTGGAAGGTCTAGTAAGTTTTAGGATGGTGCATTAGTACACGATGAATTTCCTTTGCGTCATTGAAGGATCAAGGATTCTATGAAGACATCAATGGTCTAAAAAGGCTGGTGACCCCCAAGATATTGTCAGATAGATATGAAAAATAGCCAGATGAGTACAACAAGCATTAATAACAAGGTTCCACTTTGATGTACAAAATCAAAAGGGTAATCATTGGCGTCAGTCAGTAGTGTAGCAAGGGTTTTCAGCACCTGGGTGTAAAGACCGAACCCAGAGGCAAAGAGAGCACCAGGGGTGCGGGAATAACAAGGCCTCGAGAGATGCATTATATCCTTGGGAAGGGCATTATTATTAACAGGAATTATCTTCCAGGAGAGATTTTCCCCTCCTTTACACCTATGCCCAGGATTAACCGTCCTCTTCTCGCCCCCCTCCCACTCTTGCTACGCCTCTGAGTAGACACTAATTAAAAATAGCTAATGAGAAAAGAATCAACAAACATTATGGTAAATGCAGAGCTGGCTTAAGATATGAAGTGATCAACATATGTTAGAATCTGGTTCAAGAGGCCATCATTAAGGCCTTATCCCAGGATTCTACAATCATTATTACTATGAGTGAAGCAGATGCTTAGGGCCCTGCTGTGGCAACCAGAAGTCTGCCCATTGCTCTCGGGGGTCCAAGAAGCAGTGACGGAAGAGGGTTACTCCAAATCAGATTCTGCTTAGGACCCTATAAAGGCTTATGCTGGCACCGGGTAAATGTATTTTCATAATAAATTCTGGAATTGATATCATGAATTGACAATTGGCAAAGGTCACTTGCTACAGAGAGAGGACATATTGCAATTTCATACCATCAGGTTTGATTAAGGAGCATTCAAAACGTTTAAGGAGAATGGTTTTCATTTTACCATTATCGCTGAACTTAATTTTGGTCTTTAAGGCAAAAATTAATGAAAGTGCCAGAAATTCAGGAATAATGTCAGAGTTGGCACAGACATCTATGACACCTTAAGTAGATTTTGCTTTGGGTCTTCCCACCATCTCTTGGGGAGAGGACATTGCCACAACTTGGGGCTCCTCATCGCTCTTGGAGTGCCTTAAGCCGCCTGAATTTGTTCACACTTTGGTTGTCTCTAAATAACATAAAAATTAATGTCAAGAAAGAAAATGATGGAATTAATCGTTATCACGCTACCCTGATTTTTTGTTTTGCATTGCTTGCCAGATTAAAGTTAATCAGAAGTCTTACCTGACCCAACCAGGCCTGTTTAATATTTTGTAATTTTTAATTGATTTCATTCATCAAATACCTGTCCCACACCTACAAAGACAGGTGGCCGCAATGGTGAGCAGCACCTGCGTCATCAACCTGGTCGTCTCGCACCTCATGGTTGTGTCTCACTCGCTGAGAGGAAAGGGGACAGGAAAGTTTAGAGACAACTAGACTCACAACCTTGCCCCCGAATCTTGCCTTGTAACTAATAACCATTTATCAAATATTGGCAAATAAAAATCTACGAATGGGTAAGTACCGAAGTTGGTGTGAGCGGACTCAGTCCAGATGGATTCTGTCCGCTTCCTTCGAGAGAGGGGAAAAAAAAAAAATCTGTTGTTTTGTGTTTTGACTGAAAGAATGAAATATATTCTCCATTGCCCCACTCCTTGAAAGCTTTCTCTTGTAGATGTTTGATGCTAATCATAAACTTGAGAAAAAAAAAGTTTTTAAAAGTTAGCTCTAGTTCGGACTTGAAAACCTCGAAGTTATACTTTTATAGTCACTTAAAAAGAAAAAAAAAAAGTAAGCAATCATTACACTACAACAACGACAGTCTTCCAACTTAAAACAAAAACAAACATGCATTTCAATTGTTATTTATGCTCATAGTATACGCACACAGTGAAACACACCTTTCACATTTTGGTTTAGGTCTTGCAAAAGTCTCCGTGCAAGTACTAATCTAAAACTAATGCACTATATAAAACAAATTTACGCATTCAAATACACGTTTGTTGCGGACACGAACACATTCTGCTGCTCGCTTACGCATCTACATACTTCCAAGCATAGTTATACACACACATACACAGTCAAAATGCTACAGCAAGCCGCCATTCCCGCGAACTGACGTCACTGTACGCATCATGTGCTGCCCTAGGTATGGTGGGGCCACCTCCTGGAACGGGCTGGGATGATATATATATTCTGCTTCACCACCAAGCATAACCCATACACAACAACTTTGTGAGTAGCTATCATTTTAAAAAATAATATTAAATTCCTTATTCTTTTTGTAATTGTTCGCAATCTTTTAAATCTAATTTGTTTTCACTTTTAAGTGTTTTGTTAGCTCTTTAAACCCCTTCATTCAAGTTTTGTTCTCTGATGAATTATACTTTTAACCGTAATTATTTTGTTTTATCGCACATTTGCGCGCTCTCTCTCTCTCTCATAGTAAAATAACCTCAAATTATTATTGAAGTACGAACGAAATACGTACATTTTTTTACAATATCTAGTGTAAGTTAGCTTTTGAAAAAAAAATATAATCTAAGGTAATATTGTGAAACTGATGGTTGTCAACTTGTCAAAACATACAATTCCGGCACCACAAACCTCACTAACAGGACATCCAAACTTATTTTGGTTTTGTAAAGTGGGGACATAACCCATCTAACTCGATTTGTTGAAAAAAAAAATAGCGATTTAGATAAGACTAAAACTTCTATTAAAACTTTCCTAATTGCTTTTTAGTTGACTGAATGTTAGTATCAGTTGAGTATCTTATTAATTATTTACCTTTTTAGAAATATTCAAAACAAGTCAGAACAATTAACGGATAAAAGAAGTTCAACACTGTCTTATAATATTGACTTGGCTGTTGAGGTATTCCAAGGGTTTAGGATAAAGATTTTTTTTTTTCTAAAGAACCATTATTTTTTTTCTCTTGCAGAATCTAAGCCGTACATTATTTCAATTACAATATTACGTGTCGTTCACTTAAAACGTATTCTATGGATTTCATGTTAGCTAATGAAGACTACTAAGCCTTTAAGCTAAAAGCATGTGGTAGTACCAGCGCATTTATTTATTTAATTCTTTCCAATCCTTAAAAAAAACAAACATTAACAGCACATGCTGCATTGGATAGTAATATAATGAACATTGAGTACGCGATTTTTTTTAATTAGATAATCATATTAAATATTGATCCCCCACTTTTTGGCCAATGTACACTGCAGGGTGTTCCTACCGTATATGGTTATTTCTGTTTATATTTTTCCTTACCAAACAGCAGGAACTCCTTTGAAAGTGATATCCATGCACGTAAATTATTTTTTGTGTATATCTGTAAACAAAAGGGTTTTGAGACTTTATTCTATTGAAGTAAGTTTACTTGTGAGCGAATATTATGTATGTTTTTGTACTATTATTAATGCAATGGTGTTACTACACGGTTTTGATGTGCTGAATTTCGAGTAGTGTCCTCCTGTGTCTAAATCTTTAGATGTAGGTAAGAAGTAGTACTACCAGTAGTAACTATATTTCTTTTAGTGTTCTAGTTAGCTGTTCTATTGGCTTTACTATAATAACTGCCACCCGCAGATTTCTTAGTTTATCTTCAGCTTGTTTACTTAAGGGTGATAACATTGCAAAATGAATCATTAACTTGAACTAGTTTGGTGTATTAACCGACTCTAGAACACCCTTCTAGCCTAGTATGATACGGAGAAGTGACAAGTCTGCATTATTTATTACGATGGAAACAGTAACATAAGGTTCCTTCATTGGAAGAAAAAGTTGTTTAAGGCTGTCTTAAATTCTAAATATGTAACATTTCAATTTGAGTTGTGTGTAAAGACGACTTGTCTTAATGATCACTATAATTTTTTCAATTGCACACACCCAGTATTTATGATCATTATTTGCATTGTCTTGAAAAGTAGCTTACTACTTGAAAGTTTCCCGATTGCATTAAACTTTTTGTTTTCTTTATTATCTTATATTTAGAATATCTTACTAAATTTTCTTTATATTGTAAATGGAGTTTAAAGTTTAATTTTGACTTTAACTTACCTACCTGTTACTTTTAAAGATTGCAAGAACTAGTATAAAATACTTTTGGCTCATATTTACTTACTGGAAATGTATTCTAGTGGTATTTACTACAACAAAATTTAGTATATAGTGCTCTTTTCAAGAGTGTACCTTTTCGTTGACCTATTGTTCAATTAGTGAAGTGGTCCATTTTTAAAAAAATATTTTCTTTTCTTATGAGGTAGATTAATAATATTTCCTCCCTAGGGTGTGGATAGAAAAGTCCAATCAAACTAAACTTGAAACTTTTTTTTAACCAATCAAACTCAACAATTAAGGTCAAGGCTCAACTTAAGAGTTACGGACAAGTTACGAAGGCTTGACACACGCAGCAGCCACAAAATTACTGTTGTGTCTCTGATTATATTATTAATAATTATTCCAGTCTTGAGAAAAAAAAAACCCAGATTGATTCGAGGTGAGGCGTTGAATAATACTTCATTATTTCTACATCGGAAGTTAGTGTATGCTCTTCTATTATTTTTTATTGAATAACAAATAGAAAAAAGTTGTTAATTTTTTGTTTTTTTTCTTTCAAAAAGAAACTTCACACTGGGTTGTGTACTTCGCTTTGAAAAGGAATATTTTTTGTGAGCGCGACTTTAGTTTTTTTTGTTTTTGCTTGTGTAAACCTGTTGTTGATGATAGTGCCTGGGCATATTTGATTCGTTTTAGTGGTTTTAATTATTGAAAAAAAAAATGTTTTATGGTCAATCTGAGAAAAAAATCCAGGATTTTATTCTCATTATCCACGTGTGCAAGTTGTGGTGATTGAGTACCTTCAATATTTAAAACGTGAGTGATGTAAAAAATATTTATTTATTTTTTTCAAGTTAATAAGTAAGCTTCTATCTTCGTTTGATAGCGATTCGTATATCTTGATCTTTTGAGGTTTGTTAGAGGGAAAGTTTGCAACTTTTGAATAACTTACTTAATAACCACTAGCGCCGTGTGTCACGTCTATAAAAGTAAACGTGTTTTTTGTTTAATTAATTGTATGCTAATAATTATGGAATGCTGAAGAAAAGTAATGGTGTTTGGTTTAGAATACAACTAGGTTTAAGGAGAGGATCCCTTAAAATGACCCCTAATGATCGGTGTTGAATTTTAGCGATTTTTCTATAGGTTGAATTATGAATGGATAAAAAGTATTAGCGTGTATTATTGATATAATCCAACATCCATTCATCTTATCTGAACATTGATACATTCATGGCAGTAGTAGTAGTAATTGGAATGTAGCAGAGCTAGTACGTTAGTTTCGAATCTTTTTTTCTTATTTCTTTCCCTGCTCTAAAATAAAAATGAAATCTTGTACTAACAAATATTATTCTTTGAATGAATATTCTATATCTTTCATTTTTGTTTAAAAAAAGAAGAAAATATCGCTTTCTAAGAGTAGAATTAATTCAGACCTCAAGTTGGAAGTAAAATTTGAACTGAATCTATCTAGTTAGTTTTTTTTTTTTACTGTTCTGTTTGAAAGCTGATACTGTACTTGAATGCAGATTATTTTTTCCTGAAGTATGTTAATCTACCATCGTTGAAATGAAACGGAGATTTTATTTATCGATTTAAAAAAAATTTCAGATTTTATATCTAAATCACAACTTTTTTTGAATCTTTTATGTGCTGTTGCCATCGTCATCATCATCATCATCATCATAGCCGTGACTACAGCTGAGGAGGAGGTCTTCTATTCAACATCATACCACCACAAGGGACAACTTCTTACAGGTTATTTACTACTGATCATAACAGAAGAAAAGTGGATCCTTCTATAGATTGTATATCTCTTCATCTTCTGCTTCAAAACCAAACAGGGGCACCCCAAATCAACAATAATATATCGGTAACAACACCCAAAGACGGCGACATCAACAAAAAAACCATGTTTGTCTTATTCGTCAACTGCTGCTAAAAATCTTCAATAATACCTTTCGTCATATTCCCCTACTTCGAGGAATAGAAGTATCAAAGAAAAAAAGCTAGGTATTTATCTGAAGAAACTTTGACAAAATCAGAATATATACACGTATGTACAGATATATGTGTATATATCTTTATTCATGCATGACTATGTATAACATTCTTCATTGAAGAGGAATCTCTGTGTTGTAACTCTGGTATATTTTAAAAAATATACACAACATCAAACAACACATGTCTGTCTTATACAACAAGAGGAGGATTGAAGACACCCATGTTGTTAAATCTAAGAGATTTTGTTATGCAGATCATAATATGAAACGTTGCTGTTGCTAACATAGACATTGTAAATGCCTTTTTAATGTTGGTAAAAAAAAGGTCGACATCAACATGAAGTCGAATAATATGTTTCGGGAACAGGTAAACACTGTTTCAAATTGGTTTAAAAGCTGGAGCGAGTGTGAACAAACTGTGGCCCTATATTCTTTACTAAAAAGGCTTTCTCCAACACAAGTGAAGTTCATTGCTCAGGTCCTTGAACAGGGAGCAACCGAAAATTCACAGGTGCAGCGGTTAGAAGAAGAGGCTAATAGCCCAGGTAAGATTTAAAAAAAAACTTTCTTTCTTTAATCAATTATGTATCATTTCACTGAAGTATTACGAGAATCCCTATTTTTTAAAATTTTTATTTAAAAAAAAAAAAAAGTTTCGTAATCAGAGCAGTCATTACTGCACGACCCACTGTGTTACCACTCTGCTGATTAGGTTTTAGCTATTGGTGTGGCTCCAGTTTATTGAATTAACTTTTTGACTCGCTGTAAGACATGACTTCATAATACATGTATACAACTGAAGATACACCGAGCAGATGTAAATGTAATTTTATAGGGGTTGGCTTTTAAGGTGTATTTTAGAAAATTTTGTAATTGTGTGGCAAACTAAAATATTTTGTTTTGTCTAAAAGGCAGTTCCAGTATGAGAAGGATCTTGATGTTATGAATTTCTTTAATACCAGAGTGGTGATGGTAATCAACTGAAGATAATCTTTACTGCAGTATTACAAGAATTTCTCTATTTGTATTATAAGTTTCTTGTTATTAAGGGCAGTAACACAGTTGAGGGCTCAGTTTCAAACAGAGTTACTACTCTGATTAGTTTTTAGTTATTGGTGTAGTTTGGTTTATCGAATTAACTTTTATAATTCGCTGTTACGGTGTTAAACATAACCTAATGAGTCTTTCCAAAGTAGAAAAAAAATCAAGTTCTTTCAAGTACCGTACGAAATATGGTAAAAAAATTAGCTCCCTTCAAATTTAATATGATTAAAGCCTTTTGCTACTTTCAAATGGCTTTGTCGTATTAAAATTTAATCTTTTTGTGAGGTACTAAAGTATCTTGATAACATTTAGAATTTGTATTGTTTCCATGAGAGAAAAAAACTCTAATACCAAACCTTTTTAATTCATGAATTTATCTTTTTTTTTTCTTTTTTTTGGCATTGTCGATTGCATGGCTTCGAAAAAGACTTTTTTTTTTCTCTTAAGTTTTTTTATTATGTATACAATCTGAAATGACACTTGTCAATGTTTGAATTTTATGGTAGTTATTATTGCTTGAGTAAATGTTAACATGTTCATGTATTGAATGTACATTATTCATCTTTTATTAATCACATAACAACGTGTGCACATTAATGGCTTACAGAGGGAACTTTGAGAAAACTCCCAGAAAGTAGAAGAAATTCCAACTAACAATGTTTCTTGTTTTCATTTTTTTAATTGTTTCTTCAATTTGATCACCTTTGCTTTAATCTTTGGTTAAAATCCGTCAACAAAAGAAAAATGCTAAAAATTCTGATCGTTGGTTAAAAAGTACATTTTTTGTAGTTAATTAATAATTGTTTCAACGTTGGTGGAAATAGTGAGTTTTTTTTTCTCTATGACAATCGTGTTTTTTTTTATGGATGATACAATTCTTTTAACCATTAAACAAGTTTTATGTTTGTATTCAACTTAAAACTATTAAATTACCTTCTTCTCTTGCCTCTAAACTTATTTCCTGATTTATTACGTTAAAAATGCCGAAAATAAGCGTATAATCAAACAGGACTAGACCTTCTTTTCTGATGGATGACACATGTTACATGTGATGGAGTTATTTCAAGACTGGTTTGATTTGTTATTAAAAAAAAAAAATACCTGGTTTTGATTTAACGTTTCTCTCAGGTCTCAGAATGTCATGTTAAGTAAAGTTTATTTATTTATCTTCTTATTGAAACTGGTTCACTTTGTAATCTAATTTATTTTTTTATTGACTAAACAATTAGTCAATGGTGTTTTGCTTTTTCCCCCAAAATTTTTGAGCACTGCAGAAACATCTTGGAACACTTCTATAAAAAGAAATAGTACTGATTTCTAGTTGTAGTTAACAAGTTGAAAAACAATTCAAATTCACGTTTTAATCTAAATAAGTAAGTGTTATTGTTTATACCGACAATTCTCCTTAAATATTTTAATTTTAGAACTAAAGTCTTAAAAACACTTTTTCCTGGTGAACTCTAAATAGTACTGACTTATTTTAGTTGATGTTGGTTGTTAGGACTAAAATCAAGGTCAGTCACATTTTCATGATTATGTTCTCTGCTCTGTTGGTCCTTTTTATTATAGCAAACACACTAGGTTTCTTTTTACTGTTAAAAATGTCACGACTGACCTTGTTTTGTAAATATCCTACTTTAACTTACCTCCGTTCTCTGCCTTACATACTTTTTTTTCCTTTCTATTCATTTCTTTTTCTACTGATATTGTTTGGTAAGTTTTTCAGGTGTAGGTTATAAGAACACAAATGGAAAGGTAGTTTAAAGTTTAAAATTTAGAATAAAATTACGCATTTATAAGAACTTTATTTTCTCTCAGCTGGGCACTTAGTGAACCAGTGCCGTTTCAACATTGAAGTTACTTAAGTTTTATTTTATAAAAGTTGGGTAGATCTCTCGTGGGTGGGTGATGGAAAAAAACATTTTACACAACAAATATACAATTTTCGACATAATCTCCTTCCTTGCTAATGCACTCGATTCAGATGAGAATATTAATCACTTACTTTGAATGGTGAATTTTTTAGATAAAAATTCAATCAGGCGATGAACTTATTGATTCACCCATATATATATATATATATATATATATATATAGAGAGAGAGAGAGTTTGTGTATACGTTACTTTTTAAAGACCTATTGTCTAAAATAAAATGAATAATGAAATGAATTCGCCCCCAAACACAAATATTACAATGCCCCCTTTTTTTCCTTCGTAATCAAAACTATTCAACGTCTTGGTTTTCCCTAATCAATTTTTTTGAGAAAAAGGGAGGCGTAGCTGGGGTGGCTATTTAAAAAAGCAGACTTCCCAATGGAGCCCCCCCCCCCCGTAAAAGCTCAATGAACAGTAGTTTATCTACTGCATTTCTACTAACATTATACAAAAATAGATCGCACTAAATGACGGAGGGGACCCCTCATTGGACTGACCCCCCCCCTCGGCGGCCCCCAAGACTCCAGCTACGCCCCTGAAATATCTATAAATACGGTTTCGGCAATTCCAGTCGCTGTGTATGAATTTATCAATACATAATATCCTTTGAGAATTTAATTTTGAAATGCATCTTAACTTCATACTATCTTTTTGGCTGTTATTGGGATAAAAATCCAGGTTGAAAAAGCTCATTATCCCCTTCGTAATCCAATTGTAGTCGGTATGATTAAATTGTTTCTTTTTTACCTGTCAAGTCAACACCAACTTAGTTTGATGGATAAAATATACAATTCCATCGCTAACAACAAGATCTGTTGATATTATCTCTGACTAAATCTCCGACGATTATAGTGAGGAGGCTTTCACGAAGAAAAAAATTATCAGGACGGATTATCTCTTAATCCAAATGGATAATATTAGATTTAGTGTAAAAAGTAACAAGTGTTTAGCACTTTATTGTAAATAAACATCAATTTACGATAAATATCACGGTAATCAGACCTGTCAAATTTCAATCTTAAGAAAATGAGTGAGAACTGTAACCCCCCCCCCCCCCAAACAAAGATGAAAATAAAAGAATTCTTAACCACTCCCTGAGGGGAAAAATAGGGGGGGGTCCCTTTCCTGGAAAATTTTAAAAATGATGAATCCAATATGGGCTAATATTTCCTTGACATACTGACGGATATTGAGACAACCGACAAATCTTGGAAAGTTTTATCGTTTCAAGTGTTGAGTTATCAAATAAGATTTTTCTTATCAGAAATCTGTACCAATTTAGTAAATTTAAATAAATCTAACACATTTTATAAAATGCGTGAGAATTTTCTATCATGCGTGAGAATGTATCAAAATGCGTGTCTCCCACGCCGAATGCGTGAGACTTCGAAATTCTGAGTAATATTGAGCGACTGACTGTATATTAAAACGTGTACTACACCCCTCCTTTTTGTTTTTTTGTTAGATCTTGGCCCTTTTAATGTCTGATTGTTGTTGATTTTGATTTTGCGATTCTTTACGTATTCATTCTAAAATAATTATTGGTAGCACCCACGTTTTTCACCTTTTTGTTCGTTGAACTTCAATAGATTTTGGCCAGGGTGATTTTATTTACCTAATCATTTTTTCCAACAAAACCTTGGGGTTTCTGTGTGAATTAAAGCCCAGAAAACCTGTCCAAGTTTGTTCACCACAGTTTTTAAAGTTTAATTCTTCAGCTTGGCAGTTTTTACACGGAAACACTTAGAAAAAACAGACATAGGCTTAGCTGGAGATTTGGGGGCCCAGGGAGTGGGCCAACCCTGCTTGGAAGATTGATTCTCCAAGTAATATTTCTTCACAGAAATTGAATTGCTTTGGTAAAATTTTAAATCAAGGTGTTCATTTATTTTTATCACAAAAGACAGAGTATTTAAAAAAAAAAAAAAGGAAAAAAGGGCTCAGATATTCCTGATAATATAAACTGAAAACCAGAGAAAGTACTGGTGAATTTTCCGTAATCCATGGCTTGGGGGTGATTTATTCCGAGCAAATTTCCCATGATCCCTCTTTCTGGGTGTAAACTTTTAAAATGTTAACAAAGGACACGATAGAGAAATCATTTTTGTGATTATCTTTCATGGCTATTTTCTTTCTGATATGCATTTTCAATTTTCTCCTTCCTTCTGAAAAAAAAAAAAAAATTATTTTTTAATATTGTGGTTCTTTCCTAGTAAGAGATGTTAGATGGATGACAAAAGTATCTGTTACTATATTTGCCCATGGGTAATGGTTATTTTAGTGATATAAGGCCTGTTGTATAAGATTATTTTTTCTCACTGGTTATATTGACACGAACTTTGTTCTCAAAGTTGGTTTATATTCATGACCTTTCGGCTGTCATGAAAAAATTGAATGAACTCAGAATCAACTTCGGCATCAAAACCAATGAAATTTCGGTATAGTGATGAATAGAAAATTATCAATCTTCCATATACCTCAATTGATATATATAAGTAACAATGCAAAGCAAGAAGTTGGGCTTGATTATCTTGGTTGGTTTGAAGAATTGAACAACTGTAACCATCAAAGATGGTGTAGGGTTCTATCCTTTCTTATATTATATATGTTTGTGTGTTTCAGCACTCGTAAACATATCATTTTGTCAACAGACTTGGAAATTGGCATCAGTATTCCATTCGTTTTAGACACTTGGAAAAACTTTTTTGACCATTTTGGGGCCTTTTTCTAATACATCTAGATTCTCAAAAAATATTTTTACATAACTTTAAATTTTGACTGTAATACCAAGTTCTCATTTATTAATTTTATTTTTTTTTATTAATTTCATTTTTATTATTGATTTAAAAAAAAAAAAAATTTGATAATCTGAATAACTAATTTTTTTTTTTTTTTTCTCTTTTCCTTTTCCAAATCGCATAAATACTCATGAAGTGTTGTATAAAGAAGTGGGCTGGGGTCTAATTCACTACTTTTCCAGCAGTTCAGAGTTTGGTTCAGTGATTTAAGATGTCTGATATTCTAATCAAAGTTACTGGATTGGTGGTGTCATTTATCAAACTCTCCAAAGAGAGTAAGAAGAGACTATTCTAGCAGTCGGTACATGAATTGGCAACTGGTTTCTTGAACAGGACTAAATTCATAACGTCTGAATTAGAAAATAGTGGTACTAGAACTAGTGCCCAAACAAACTGAAGTAGATGGATTCCAGAAGCAGTATTTTGTGTACAATAATGATTTGTATAAATCTTAGTTTTGGTGAATTTTGCAAAAGCATTTTGTACTAAACTTAGTTAATATATTAAATGAGGGCTTTAGTAGAGATTTAGGCTGTTGTTATTAAGATTAAACCAGTTTACTCCCAACAATATTTTCAAAAGGGTCACTTACCCTCTATTCATACTTTTGCCCTCTTAATTTATTTGTAAGCATTTTGTATCACTTGTGCTGCAGCAAATTTACTGTAAGCAAAGTTGCTGAGAGGGGTTGCAGGGGGCCAGAATGCTGGGGGGAGGCAAGGGGCTAGAGTTCCAACTTTGGTCAGATCCATGAACTCTTTGAAATGACTATGGAACTCTTTAATGAATAGAATTTTGAAAAATGGTACTTTTTTTGTGAATTGAATTAGGCAGAAAATTTTTAATTACTAATAAGTGCCGGAAGGGGGGGGGGGCGGTAATTTGATCAGAAGTTACTCAACTTGATTCAACTTTTAAATCCTCTATCATGAATTTGAGAGTCAAGTTTTCTCACTTTTGCTAAGATATGTTTCATCATGATATTGATAATGCTGTCCATAATATTTTGTTATTCAAGTAAAAATGATTCCAAAGAATTATTCACTTCAATCATTCAGCTAGAATGATGATTCTTTTTTAAATTTAAATTTTTTTTCATTTAAAAAAAAAATTTTTTAACATAAATAAACTAGCAATAATAAAGAAGGATGACTGCTTATCTACCTTCTTTTCGATAACTTTTAAAATGAATTGTTTTCTTTACTTCAGGTCATGCTAAGCAAGACTTTTTAGCCACTTTTCGCATAAAGAATTTGTAAAATGGAGTTTTCTAAACCATGATGGTCAACACGAAGACTAAATAAGCAATAAATGATTTAAAATAACCTACAAGTGATATAAGTTGTTAAAATGGCTTATTGATAAATCTAAAGATCCTATTGTCAGTAATTCATCCTATTCATTAAAAAGGAAATTGATTTGCCTTCACAGGCACTCCCTGAATTGAAGAAAGTAGCCCACTATATTTTTAGGTAACTTGTTGATTCAAGTATTTAAGCCTAGTGTATGAATGTTATTTTTACTTCAGAAAAATCTATACTCACCTTCAAGACTTTTTCAAACTTTTACTGTCTCAATTTGTCTACTATAAGCTACTATCTATCTCTTGAATGCTATAAGCATAAAATATGGAGCATAATTAGGTGAAAAATATTAAATTAGTGACATGAAGTTCCTCTGTGTTTTTGATGATATTTAAGTAACTAGTTTTAGTTGATATAAAAAAGATGATTCAGTACTAAGGAAAATGCTGATTTGACGTTTGCAGATTTTCTAAATGTATGACTAAAAGTGTAGCTATTCTCAATGTTCAGTATTTCAAAAGTTTATTATAAACTGATCTGATATAAAAAAAATTTCACCTAAATATTCATTTGATGTAACCTCCAAACAGAACAATTATCTATTTATTTTAGTTTTTATGCTGAAGGAAGGAAGCAAGGAAAATGACATTGTGTGCAAGTAATTTATTTTTAGGATTCTTAAATTTGTCCTTCAATTTTCCTAAAAAAAAAAAAAAACACAAAAAAAAATAATTATTTGCCAATGTGATGTCATTTCTTTCCTCTCTCTCTCTCTCTCCTCTCGTTGGGGATGATTTTGTTGTAGTTATAACTGCAACCTAGCTGATTTCCAGACTTGTTGAATTTTTCTTTCTTTTGGATGCCTTCAGTGTGGTCAAGAGCAAGAAAATAAGACTTGGGCTCAACTCTTCCTTTGTTCTAAACTCTCAGATATAACAGCCTAATGGTCAACCCTGGCTGATATTGGCTTCAGATGAGTTACAATAGAGACTCTTGGAGCTATTAATCTTGGTTCCGTTAATTTTGATTAACTTTTAGAAGTAGGGTCACAATTGACCTTGACATATTTGGGATATGTTTACTTCTTTGTTATTTAAAAGGAAAAGAAATCCTCTTATTTACATTTGAATTAAAATATATTTGTTTGTTTATGGTTGTCCTGTTATGCTGATATGACAAAAATTTGACACCTGCCAGCAAATATATCCAAGATGACATGTCATTGTTTTGAAACAACAAATCTAAATGAATCGTTTGCATTTCAACTAACAACCTTTTGTCTTTGCTAAAGAAATAAATATCAATCAAAAATGAAAAAAAATTATGCTTCATGTAACCTTTCCTCGATTTCTCACTTGATTTAACAAATGATATGAATTTCTTTTTTAGAAAGAAGAAAGCCAAGTTTTAACTATTAATATAGATTGTTTGACAAATATTTCTGTTAATAATGTTGATTGAATTTAGTTGTCCTTTAGAAAAAAAGAAAAGAAAATGCCAACATCATTTAAAATAAGTTTGACTGTAAAACTAGATAAGAAAATTACTTTTGAGTTTATGAATATCTGGAACTGTAACGAATAATATAAACTTCTGAGATAAGGTTGATCCTAGTTATCAATACGAAGTATTGATCTCCTAGATTCAAATTCAGATCATACAAATTCTGATTGCACCAGTAATTTAATTCTAGGTATCTATGCATCTTGGTCAGATATCTAAGGGAGTGAACAGTTCTCAATTTTTACATTTTATTCCCACTTTTTACAATGTGATGTTAGCAGAGAAAATTGTCAAAAGAATTGCTGGTGGAAATAGTTGATCCTCAGGTTTTGGTTGCACTAGCAATATGTGATTTTTTTTTTTTTTTTTTTTTTTTAAAATTTTTTTTAAGCTCTGGTTTGAGCCACTTGATCATAATTCACATCAGCCATGTTTATTAAGCATTTGATCTTAAGTGGTTGTTGAACATTAAATTTGGTTGGTTATTCACTCTGGAGAAACTCCTCATAACCGTCTTTTGGCATCTTGCTGTGTTGGGGGTAATCAATTTGAAAAACGATGATCTATGAATAAGTTATTTCTCTTCCTGGGCAGTGATCACTAAAAAAAGTCTGAATTTTTGAAAATTAAAAATTAAGCATGAAATGCTGCTGGATGCAAACTGAGGGCTGATTTAGCAAAAATTTACAATTTAAGTTGCCCCCCCCCCAGCTAAAGTGTGTGTGTGTGGGGTAAATTTTAAAAAAGTTTTTCCCTCTCTAGTTCCATTGGTGTAGCCTGTACACATGATACATTCATATATAGTTAGTTAGCCAGACCAACGTGAAGAATGAAGAAACCTATGATGACATTTAGGTGGATGGTTTCTAATTTTGATCCTCCATATCTTAGCCTTCAGTCGCATGTAACCATTGGCTATAATCAAATTGGCTATTAAAATTTTAATCTCTGGCAACTAAAAATTCATTGCAAAATGTAACAAGTCATGGCATCTGATTATATCTGATTGTTAATTGCTTTCGATAGCCAAGTAATTTTGGTTGACAGTTTCTACCTGCATTTATGAAAAATATCGGCACTAGCTATTCATTATTCATACGATCTGAATATGAATCTTCTGGATCTCATGAAAGTTAAAAATTGTACATTACAGGGTTTTTAAAAAAAATAATTGTCTAATCTTACATTATAGTAGTGATGAATTCAGAACCAATAGAATCAGATAGATGCTCTAGTGAACAATTGTGTACCCAAGTGCGGAGTGACAAATTCTTTTTCTTTCATAAAATGGGTAATCAATGAATAAGTAACTTTTCTCGCTTTTTGTTTGGTTGCAAGCTCTTGAAAGGTCTTCATTTTTTAAAAATCAGTGTGGGTGCTTTCTAACATAAATGAAGACTAATTTTGCACAAACTTTCGAAATAGTTCCAAATTCCCCCCCCCCCCAACTGCACCTATATTTTTTTCAGGTGGGGAAGTAATAATATCATTGCTATTTCTCTTTCATTAATTCTTTCATTTCTTTTTATTTATGCACTTTTTTTAACATCAAGTAGAATTGGGGTGATTGTATTGAAGAAAGTAGCCTGAAGAAAAGATATTTCATGTAAGCTGTACCTTTGTAGAAATGTCAGAAACCATGTGCCCATTTTATCATTATAGTTACACTGTAAATACAACTACTCTCGTTTAACTATAAAAAAATTTATAATAAAATGATTATTGAACAAAAGTTGGTATGTTAATAACTCTTCTCTAATTCATAGACAATCATTTTTTTTTTTATTTGCTCCTTTTTTCCTTTGCATAATGATAGCATTGTCGCTTCTCACTTTTGTTTTAAAACTATGGAAACTAAGGCTGAGTTTTACATTATAATTGCATTATAAATAGAATCCCTCTTGTAAAACTTGGGAAAATTTTTTTTTTTTTTTTTCAAAATGAAAGCTGTTTGAGATAGTTCATGAATTACGCTCTGGAGGCTTGTATACATGATTTATTTCGTACTGCTAACAAAAAAAAAAGAGAAAAAATAATAGAAGGAAACCAAGTGATGTAACTTGAGAATTTTGTCACATGCTTTGTGCTTGGAAAATTCTTCAGATTCTTTTTCTATTTAATTTTTTAATCAGGTTACTCATGTCCATTTTCACATAAATGATAATTTGTGGACTTAACGAACCATCAAACAGTTGAAAAGATATGTGTTAGAATCTTTGAATCTTTGTCTTGTAAATTTTTAGGACTTCAATCTCCAGATATGTCCACACTAAGATGTTTTTCGATCGGTTGGTCCTAGTTATGTTGAACAACAAAAATAGGACAGAAGAGGTGTCATTTCATGAAGGTGTGACATTATTAAGAAACCAACTACTATGATGTTGTGATAGAATGTATGAGTTTGGCATTTTTCTATTAAAAAAAGCTAAATATGGCCAAAAATGTCCATTCAAGATCTTTATTGAAAATAATACGAAGAATATTTCCATGTTGTAATATTTTACAAGTATGAGAATAAATTGACTCAAAAAAAACTACCTGCTCCTTTTCTTCCTTTTGCTATTATTACCATGGACAGTGGACTCATCATTGAACTTAAGGGTCTTGTTCTATAAATTTCCCTGTGCAATGCTGGGTATCCATGCTAGTACATGAATATTTCTGCCATGAAGACTTAGGTAGTATATAAGTTCTGCTTGTCACTTACAGACCTCCCTTGTTATAGCATGGTTTGTGTTCTAAAGCAAGTGGATATATCAGTCTAACTCCAATAGCTATGTTTAGCTCTAAAATAGCTAAATTGATTTCAACTGTATTATATTGTTGTGTTAGCTGTTCAGGATCCCAATGCAAGTCCATTATGATATATTGTCAGCACAAAAGGAAGTCTTGATGTAGCTGTCAATGACCTGAAAATATTGTTTGCATAACAACTATATAAGTAAATAAATATATCAAAAATACTTCCTTCAAAAATAATTTTTTTGGGGGAAAAAGTTTATAAACAAAGTAGGTCATCTGTATTATTGTTCGGACTATCTTGGTTGATTTCCATACAACATTTCAACCGTTGTACTCTACGGCCTTCATCGGGTATCATCTGGTAGGTGCGGGGGGAGTAACGAAGCGAACCCTTTATTTAACCGACGGGGGTATATAGACCTACCCTCTTAGCAGTACTAGTATTTTCGAATTATTATTTCCTCACACTGGACACATGGCGTAGTGGTTACAAAATCAGACAGAATTACTGCAAGTAATCTAATGGTTCTAGGTTCAATCCCAGTGTGAGACATTAATAGGTATCATCTGAAGTTTCTTCTTCTTTCAAAAACGCTTTCTTTTCTTTTCTCTCTTTTTCTTTGTTTTTATAGTATTCTGTGGTCATTTGGGACCAATAAAACCTGAATCTTGTTTCGATAAATGATTTTTTTTTTTTCTTTTTTTAAAAAAAATTTATTTGAAATAAATAGTTCCAGTTCATGGATGGGCTACAGTGATCCATTCATGCGAAGTATGGATTGTAATTAGGTATTGAAAATTCTATAGGCAGGCAATACACTTAACAATTTTTTATATTTGTGTGTTGGGTTTGATGTATTAGATCAACGATATTCAATCTTTTTCCACTTGACATCCACCGACTTATTTTGAAGAGATTAGAACATGTTACTGCTTACCTAACATAAAACTTGAAAATATATTTACAGCAGAGCAAACAAACTACTGCCCACTTGAAATTGCAAATCACCCACATTGAAGTCTTTTGTATTTGATGATCCCTAACAATCAATTATTATCATAAATTATGATATCACAATTTTTAGAATTTCTGTCTGGTTTTGGCCAGTAAGATGAAATAACTTCAGAAACATAGCTTTTTCAGAATAATATGTGGAAGCCTGAATTGTTTTTAGTTCTATTTTCAATGTCAGATAAATAATTATTTAAAATTCAAATCTTTATATTTTAGCCAATATAGACGTGTGACTGTGTGAAATTCCTAGGGTGTTGAATGCTTCTTTCAGCTCAATGTGAAGCAAAGGGTTTCTCTCTCTCTCTTGACTTTTGAAGCATCATGTGTGAAATTTGATCCGCCTTTTAGAAGCCTCAGTATCTGCATAGTGGGTCATTTTAAGTAACACCTTTTCATCTTCATATATTAAGGAGTGAAGAGGCTTATAATGTCCCACTATTTTGTTTAATATTCAGGCAGATCAATAGATGGTGGAATAGTTTGAAATTTAAAAAAAAAAGTGCATCAAAATATTTGCAATAAAACAGCAAACTTTCATTCTTGACCCGTTTACTGAATGATGAATCATTTTTTTCTCAACACATTTCACTTGTTATTAAGCTAAGCATCCTGCTGAAAGGTATTGAAATGAGCTGTAGTGAAGATTTTTCTGTTTTGTTGATTGGAAATATTAGTATGAGAAAGTGTCATCACAGGTTTCTTCAGTTTTCAAGTTGGTTTGACTGTCTGGTTATCCATGTTTAACATTACTGGCCACACCAATGGAACTAGATGGCTTAACATTCAAAACATTTACTTTTTTTTTTTTTTTTTTTTTTTCTTTTTTTTTTCTTTTTTTAAAATTCCATCCCTAAATTGATTTTTGATAGGGGTTCAATTTACAATATAAGTTTAATTGATCCCTTAGAGGCACTCATCGATCACCCTTTTTTCAATTCATCAATTGATCACTCCTAACAAGGCATACAACTATAAGATGTTTGTCACTTGCTGGTTTTTATTTAGTGTCTAACCAGAACTGTTTCAACTAAGTTTTAAGATAAATTGTTATTTATAGATTTGAAACCTTATTTTACAGTTTATTTAAATCTTTGGTCATGAAAATGGCTTCTATGAAGCAGACTTTGTATCTATCTCTATTTGTTAAGTATTATACCTAAACTTTCTCAGTATTGTTTTGCTTTTATGTTATACTATTGTCTATTGTTAAAGGTGATATAATACCAACTGCTATTGCTTGTTGATTTGATACATTGAGATTTTGGTTATTCTCTTCCAGCTACTTGGTAATTCAATGATTTTGCTCACTGGTTCTGCTTTGCTATTGAAAGCCATGAACAGCTGGATATGATTACATCATTCTGATCTTTTTTACATTTTGTGATGATTTCTGAGTTTCCAGGGATTAAAATTATCATTGTTTAATCTGATCTTAGCCAATAGTTATATTAAAACAAAGGCTATTTGTCTCTTGGACTGAGTATATTAGTTTTATTGATCAGGATTTGTGATGATATTGAATGTCAAGAGTAGAAACTGTCAACATAGGTTTCTTCAGTTTCCAAGTTGGTTTGATCAGGTTAGCCCCTTTTTTTTCCAAATCATTTAATCCCCCCCACACACACACAACATGACCAACTCTTGCAAGAAGTTGATCTTGTGACTAATCACTGTTTGGGGTTTTATTTTTCTTTTATGTATTACGTTTGAAAAGGAAGAATCTTGAAGTTAGATTGTAGTAATGAAAATCACTAGTCTGGTATTAAGTACTTTGAACTTCAGCTCGTTTTCATTTATTCCATATGTCTTTATTGAAATAATTCAGTCAACCCCTTTGTCAATGAATTAGATATAAAAATCTTGTGATACATAAGTTCAACTTCATATTATCTGAGGAATGATTGATAGACCATCTTGACTTGAGACTATATAATTCAATGTTGAAGCACGAGTAACAAAGCCTTGCAGTTGAAGCTTATTAACTCTTGAATTCATTAAAAAATGTCATCAAGAGAAATAACTTTTGATTGAAATTATTCTCCTTTGATCACTAGGTGAATGTAAATATTTTTTTCTTCATTTAATTCGGAAAGTAGTTGCACTATTTCAAATTTTATTCATTGAAGAGATCCACTGTCAATACAAACAGTCAATAAATTTGAGAATTAAATGCAATGTTTGCTCTATTAACTGCAGCGTGTTCAAATAGCAGTTATCAATTAACAGGAACAGAGATGGCATTTCTTAAAAGTCTGTAAAGACTCAATACATTTGCCCCATAATAACTGCTAAAAATATAACTCATATATGCCTATAGGTCTATATTTAGTCCACTCTAAAAAAAAAATTGCTATAAAAAATATACTTATGAAAGAAAGCAGATCAAGTTACATATGAACACTCTTAAGATGAGAAACATGTTTTCAGTATTTAAAAAAAAATTTTTTTTCAAATATGCAAACATAATTCCATTTACTCCACATTTCTATTTATACCTACACTAGTGAAAGTTGTTTGATGGTACCGCTTCAATATACACAATTAGGATGTTCAGCACCAAAGGACGTTAACATTTTTACCATTTTACCAGTAAGGTGCCAAAAAATGTCCACGTTCCTTTTCTGAATTTTGCACTTTGTGTTCATTTTGTCCTCTGCACACTGGTGCTGAAGGTGTTAAGGAGTTTGAAGATATTTTTGAGAGGCTGTTAATCCATATATGCCTGAAGTTAGATTATTGGTATGATCAGAAATATGGGTTAAATGAAAAATTTATTGGTATAATCTGAAATATGGGTTAAATGAAAGAATGTTAGTACAGGTTGTGCAAATTCATTTGCTTTCTTTCATAACTCTATTTTCTATGGCAATTTTTTAGGGTGGACTGAATATAGACCTATGGGCATATTTGGGTTAAATATAGCCTAATATGTGACCGCTAATGTTCTTTGTTTTCAATAGCTTTTCTGTCTATTGGGGTGTAGAAAATTGTTCAGGTGAAATGATGAAGTCATTTTTATTTGAAATGTTCATGCAAAATGTACTACAGGAATCTGTAAGATTCTTAATATTGATAAAATTGTTTATTTTGGTTAGTCAAAGTGAGTCACCAATGAAATCTGTTTATTTTCTACTGATATTAACAATTTTCATGGTCCATCTCTAAACGAAGCACATTTTACATACAAACACTAAGCCAGACTAAACTGGGTATGAATTAGATTATTTTGTGTAATATTTAGGGTGTGTCTATATGTATAAGTTTACATATAAAAATTATCTTGTAATTGGTTGAAAAATCAAACTTTAACACTTTGAAAAAAATAATTTTGTTGCTATCAATATTTGAAGGATATGATACTGAACTAAGTATACACTATAGGTTCTTGTTTAGTTGGTGTTGGAGAAATTTCTGGAAATTCATAGTGCAGTTGTCATAAACGTAGGTGATACCGCCTATTGGGTGATAGACCCATTACAGGGTCACAAAATATGTCTATATTTGTCACAACAATTAATTTTAAATTTGGAATTCTCTATGCTTTTTTAGCCAAATAAAACCTTGATTTTTTATTCTTATTATTATCTTAATGTATGATATGTTGTATATTTACTTTTTGGAGCCTTTGTATGAGTTTTTGGAGTATATACTATAGCCCACTTTCCTGGAAATGAAATCTCTGCAATTTCAGCAATATGATGAATCCAGCCATTCTTAGTCAGTTAAAATAGATGTTAAGTGGCTAATTGAATTTTGAATATAAGTGGGTGGTATAGAAATTTTACTCTCAGAAGTGGGTACCAGGCATAAAAAGGTTGGGGACCCACTGTTCTAGGGATTAATAGATTGAAAACACTTGAAATTGAAAAAAAGAAGAATTTGAAGGATATGAGCTATGTTTACACTAAATTCCATGAATAACTTTTTAGAAGCATCCTCACCTCTTTATTAGAAGCACTGCCCATCGGTTAGTTTGTCCCCATATTATTTCTCAGCTGTTCGAAGTCAGATTTACTTGAAACTTGATTGGTGTTCCTTGATAAGATGTTTCTCACCTGAAAAATCTTCTACGGGGGGGGGGGATTTGGCGGAAATTGAGTTTAAAATTTACAGTTAACACATCATTGAACTTTTGGTTCTTGTTTAGTTGGTGTTGGAGAAATAATGGAGATTACTGAAACCTGAGACCGAAATCTATATTGAAATCAAGTTTGAAATTATCCTTTTAGCTAAAAAAAAGTGACTCACTTGGAGATGTACCTTTTCCTTCAAAAATAGACCAAGTCTATTAATAACTGACCATAGCTATTTTGGTAAAAAAATTATACTTTTATATATATAATATATTCATAAGTATGTGTGTGATTATCACACACACTCTTAATTTTCAGTCTTTTGATATAAAACCAGTTTTTCTTGTTCAATTGCTGGTAAATAATTAAAACCAAAATAGAAACCTATTTTGTTTTCCCCTTAATTGATAAATCATGAGATAAGTT
Organism: Thysanoteuthis rhombus; assembly: GCA_963457665.1. Lineage (NCBI taxonomy): Eukaryota > Metazoa > Mollusca > Cephalopoda > Oegopsida > Thysanoteuthidae > Thysanoteuthis > Thysanoteuthis major. Next base: position 1,985,341 of record OY735243.1, on the reverse strand, counting down.
GACTAAAACAACCCTATAAACAGTCTAATACATATTTATACCATAGGTTGAGTGTCAAAAAGAAAAAAAAATTCTGTTTACTTTGTACTGGATGTTAATAAGTCCCACTGAACTGGCATGAAATGTTAAACTTGGCAGTTTCAAGATGAATGGCCTTAAAAATCAGGGAGGGAGTATTTAGGAACAGCTTTGAGCCTAAGCTTCAGCTTGAACAAGTGAGGAACTTAGATTCTTGTCAGAATGACAGAATAAGTAAATATTCCTCCATATATTCTGATATAACAAAAAACTACAATGTATCAAAAGCATTTGAATGGAAAAAAGTAGTGCTTGGAAACTTGATTAATATGTCTAAATTGAGATAGAAATTCATTTCGTATGGTTGCAACCTACTCTGTCCTGGCCACCATTGGTTCAATTTACCATGTGAGCTTATGCTAAATTGGTTCCCTATTTTTTCCAGAATTGTGAATAGACCTCTTTCAAGTTGATTGCCAGGGCAGAAAAGTTGGCAACCACCCAAAATTAATCTTTATTTCAATTTTGATGTGTTTGTCAGGGTTGCACTACACTTTTTGGAAATTCAAGAAAAACATTATTTTCACTTCACCCTAGATTCAAATAAAATTTGAGAATAGGTAACACACTCAACCTTTGAGAACTAGAAAATCCCATCAATCCTAAAAAGAGTATACAACCAATGCATTCTCCTGATAGTCATCTAATGGAGCTGAAACATGGAACCTAACCATGAGACAGATCTGCATACTGAGAACCATGACACATGTACATGAGAGAATCATGCTCAACCTCGCATGGAGAGATCACAAGACAGCACAGTATATTAGGGAAAAACCAGAGTCCGAGACCTCATAGAATCCATTAGGAAACTCAAATGGGAATGGGCTGGTCATGTTGCAAAAATGCCATACAACTGCTGGACATCACAACTCACAAAATGGATCCTCAGTGATCAATTGTACAACTGAGGCTGGCAGAATGAGTTGAACTGGACAAGTTCAGAAAGTATTGACTCCAGAACGCCCACGATGGAGAGGTCTAGCAAATACTGGGGAAGGTCTATGGCCAACAACGGAAGACTGATGATAATGGTGAATACATAGAGAAAAAATACCAGGTTATTGGTGCCGTATAAACTGATTGTTCTAGTGAGCTGGCATAAAGTTCTCTCAATTGGCTTCCCTCACTCTTCTAACCCTATGCCAGACTTGAAATAGTCTTAGTAAATACATGCATTAACCGCTTCATACCACTCCTGATTGAGATTTTATCAAAATTATAACAGATATTTTGAAAAAAAATTATTTTAAAAATTAACTTGAAGGAGTTAACTTTAAACTGTAGTTATTCCCCTTGATATTGCCATTTAGAATTTCTTATATGAATATAAGAGTTACTCTTATTGTTTCATATTTTTGAAGATTTCTTGGAATAATTTTCTTCATTGGTGAAGTAAGGAGAAATTAAATTTTCTACAGTTAGCATAGGCTATTGAACATTTTCTTAATGTACAGATGGCCACGGGAAAGCTGCTTTGCCAGTGTCCTTGAAATAATTTATTTTCTAGTGATGTTAAAGAAACCATCTTGATAATTAATATCTTCGTATTGGCTATACTTCATAATAGATACTTTGCACATCCCCTGAAAACTCCACGCAGACTAGAGGGCTATTCTGTGATATAGACTAGACTAAGGTCCTACAGTCATGGAAAACTCTTCAAAAATCTTTGTTTGAAAAGCCAAGCCATTCATTTATAATGAATAAAAGATATAAATATAATTGAAAGGAGCACTTAGACCAAGTTACAAACATTATGATGAACCTGTATACAAGAGCATCTTGAGATTTCAGTTGTTTCATATTAAACAGGCATTCATTCATTAAATATTATTCATTCTCTTGTGAATCTAATGTAAGTGATGGAATTGAACTTCTTCACCTTTTGGCCTGTGTGAAGTTATTATGGTTGAAAGTCGCTTTGAATAACAGGAAATGGCAAAAACAATTCTTGGTTGTTTTCTATCCAACGACCACTTGTTTGCATTTTTGCTAATGAGGAAGATACTAAGTACGAAATGTCATCTGTGCTTGGGGTAGAGAATATGGGATATTTCATTTCTTTCTTTCTTTCTTTCTTTTCTGAGTTTTTTTTTTTTTTTTTTTTTTTTTTTTTTTAACAATGAATGACTTGTGTGGTAAAGTATAAGACTGGGATTTGGGCCTGGGCATGATTAATCACGCCAGTAGATTCTGTCATTCTATTTGCGTATTTTAATATAAGACACTGCTTGCTGATTTTATTTAATGTTTACTCTTTAAACTATAAAGATTGTATAAATATTCTATCCAAAGAAAACAATGCTGAGTTTTCCATTTTGTTATTTTTTTATTCTTTTTAATGATCACACTGCAAAATGATAGAAAATATAGGAAATGGCTATTATTCCCATCAAACTTTTTTTTTCTTGACCAGAACAGTGACTATTTCTACTATTATTCGGACTATCCTCATCTTGGTTGTTTTTCATACAACATTTTGGCTGTTGTACTCTACGGCCTTCATCAGGTATCATCTGGTAGGTATCATCTGCAAGTAATCTGATGGTTCTAGGTTCAATCCTAGTGTGAGACAATAATAATACTACTAATGCTAAGAGGGAAGTGCGGTCAAGATACCCCTATCAGTTAAATAAAGGGTTTGGTTTGTTACTTCCCCACACCTAACAGATGATACCTGATGAAGGCCGTAGAGTACAACGGCCAAAACGTTGTATGAAAAATAACCAAGATGAGGATAGTCCGCATAATAATAGAAATAATAATAATATCTCTTCTCAAAAATTCAGAGATATACAGGACAGTGATATTCAAATGTAAGTGTTCCTGGGTAGTGGGTGTTATTTTCTGATTGCTTTTGTGTAAAAAGAATAGAAAATGGCTATTAACTCCTTCATGCAATCATTGTTCCCACATTGACCCCCTCCCAAGCTTCAGCTTATAAGACCTGAACTTCCAGATGTAATTTCATTATTTCTTCTTTTTTTTTTTTTTTTTTTTTTTAAATTTAAAATGGCTGAACTAAAAAGTTCATGGACAAATGCGTTTTTTAAATTTATTTAAAAAAAATTTTTTTTTAAAGGTCAGATTTGTCAAATTTGGCCATAAAATGGCCAGGGTGGCAGCTTTCACCAGGTTGTGTCTGAGAATGAATGCGAGAGGGGAGGTAGCAAGTTGCAGAGTGAACCGACGGAGGAAGAGGGTTAATACTAAATACTTTTTCACTCTTTTCCAATCTGTACACTTTGTAATTTGCTAAGCGACTTTGAGTGTGTACAGTGTGTGTGTGTACTTTTTCACTCATCCCTCCCTTACTGTATATGTTAGTCTGTGTATGTGACCTTGTGTGGGCGGAGACTGAAGTTGCCATTTCATGGCCAATTTGGGGAGAAAAAAAAACTCTTCCTGCACACACACACACACACACACACACACACACACGCACACACACACATATATATTCCACCCCCCCACACATATATTTATGTATATTGTGTGAGAGAGAGTGTGTGTGTGTGTGTGTGAGAGAGAGAGAACACTTGATAAGAACTGTCTACTTGGTTCTGGAGCCACCCTGTACCTTTTTTTTCTTCACTGCCCCATCTCTGCTTAATTTTTCTACTGACCCCCCCCCCAACTGGGATTTCCACCTACTTTGGGAAATCCCACTTTAGATGTAGCCAATTTTATGAAAATATTGCGAGGCAGGAAGAGGAACGCTGAGTTGCTAGATAGTTAGAGATGTTGCTGGCCAAAAATTGACCCTAAATCATTGCAATACTGTCAACATACACATACTTGAAAGAAAAAAGTCAAAATTGCCCAAAATTTAAATATGGCTAAATGCATATATATTTGGCCTTTTTAAAAAGGCCAAATACACCCACATTTTTTTTTCTTCTTGTGATGGAGCAAGTTTTTTTTTAAATTAAAAAATAAAAAAAAATAAAATAAAATAAGTATTTTCCCATGACTTTAAAAAACAAAACAAACCCTTTTATTCATACTGCATGACATCAGTGACTTTTCTTTCACGATGTTTTGTCTTCGAACTTTATGTCCGGTCAATCTTTTAGCTTGAGTCGAGTTGAGACTAAAAAAATTGAAATTCGGATACTCGATTTATCAAAAATGACCTGATAGAAAACTTTTAGGCTGCTTTGTGCAGATCCATACATGAATAACTACATTATTTTCTACAGGCATTTGCTAGTTTGTCAAATAATTTGTATATCACAATATAGAAAAGTTTGAAAAGTGAATTTGAAATGAACTTCAACTGGCTCTGAAAATACATGGATTAGAGTTGAAATTATTGGTTTTGGTATTAGTTATGTTGCAAAATAGAAGCAATAGAAGGGCTTCTTCAGGAATTTGTTTTATCAGTAACATTATTATTACCTGAATCTTGAAAGTAGATTGCTTTCATTTCTCTGTGCTAGAGGATTTCTTTCATCAATTAATTCTTTCTAATTAATTAGTTCTTCTGATGTTCATTGTCTGCTTCTTCGACTGAACCAGAGTTTGACTTATTTGCTGTACCCAACCCAGGGATTGAACATGTGACTGCCAGGCAGTTTACTAGATGAGTTTAGCCAACACTTCTATCAAATCCATTGGTGGATATTCAAAGGCTTGAACCTAATGTCTACCTCTTCAACTGAACTGGAAAATATGTCTTTTTGCCTTACCATTGGTTAGTAGCAGTGCTAGCTTTTCGTACCCGCCCAGACAAGTTCAGTCCTGAAATTTATGAAGATAGGATAAGTTTTTATATAAATAATAATATGAACTGAGATTAAATTTTGTGTGCCTGGGCAAGGCTCTGGAAAGGCTCTGGTGTCTGTGGTGTAATCAGGGGGTGGAATTTTAGAGCTTAAGCTTGATGTCCTCCTTTCTCTCCTAATTATTCCTTGCCCCCATCTTAAAAAAAAAAAAAAAAAAAAAAAAAAGGGCGTGAGTTTTAAGATGTTGGGTAAATGTCTCTGATCACAGAAGTTGATAGCTTTTAACATTTGTTAGTTGGGCTGAGTGATATGGACAAAAATTCATATCCTAGTATTGTCATGCTGGATACTGATATATGATATAGATCTCGGTACTTTCTCATTCTCTATTGCAAGTCAGAGCCATGTGAGATCTCGCAAAAATTTAAAAAACAGAGACCAAAATTACAGAAAAAAAAAAAATCGTCATATCTCTGAGAATGTTGCTTTTTCAACTCTAACAACACAGAATTAACAAGAAACTAAAACTAAAAATATAAATAAAACAAGAAATAGTTTTCAAATGAGGTAGACAGTTAAAGGAACTGAAAGAGATACGGGTGGGTCTGGCTTGCATGTATGGAGGGAGAGTAGGGGGTGCAATTGTGTGGACAATTTGGGAAGGGGGGGGACAGGTGAGCCCAAGGAAAAAAAAAAAAGAAGCTAGATCTAGCTCCGAAACAGCTAAATTGGCATCATTGTGGCTATGTTGGTGTAAACCAATATTGCTCAATGGGGGTGCAATTGTGTGGACAATTTGGGAAGGGGGGGGGACAGGTGAGCCCAAGGAAAAAAAAAAAAAGAAGCTAGATCTAGCTCCGAAACAGCTAAATTGGCATCATTGTGGCTAAGTTGGTGTAAACCAATATTGCTCAATCTTATACCATGTTTGAAGTTAGTATATCGCCCAACCTTATTTGTAACTATTAGATCTTGTTTTAATGATTTCATTCCTCCTCCCACCACAAATAAAATTTTACTGTTGGTTAACATTTTTTGTTTAACTTCATCAAAAAAAAAAAATATTGCAACTCGAATTCAAACGTTACAATGTAATTTTTAAAAAACTTTTTGGTATCATTAAATTTTGGAAATATGTTTCAGTAAATAAAATGAAAGAAAAATTGTCTTTAAGAATTAATTATTTACAAATCAAAAATGTGTATTGTCAAGTATTATTTGTATTTTCATTTCATGGGCTCCTTCTAGGCATCTACTGACTCCTTGAATAGTTCTGTGGTCAATATCAACCTCTGTCGTTGATGGAATTGTGATAATAGTGGCTATAATCAAATTACTGATTGCAATTGAAAGTATTTTTTAATTTTAGTTACTTTTTATCATGATTTGGGTAAATAAGGAATAAGTTTATGGTTGAAGATGATCTGCAACTGACTGTTGTCTCTTAATTCAAGCAGCGAAGCAGTTGTTGTATATAGACAGGCTTTCTGTTGAAAAATGGGTGTGAGTTGGTATCTTGCTGAGAGTGTATTCTTTATTTTGATCCGCATTGTTTTCTAATGGCTGTATTGTGAAGATCCCAGTTCTTACAATGAAAAGCAATTGAAATTGAGATGAAAGAAATACTAATAAAAAATGAATAACTTTTTCGTGTTTAGTTACCTGTTCTGACAGTGACTACCCAACTCTGCATAATCGAATGAATCTATGTCTGCCCTAATTTTTTGAATCAACATTTCCTACCTACAACTTGAAACAATGGACTCTTCCACTTAGTTTTGGTTACAGTTAGTGATCCAAATGACATGATTTGATATCAGTCAAAATTTACTCTTGACTTGTAAGGAATGTAACATAACCAGTGCTGCTACCTCTGGGTTTTTATTTCTAATATTCCATAACACCTGGATTTTTATCCGTGTCTGGGCACATCTACTCCAGAAGATGAGAGTCTATGTATATACTCTGTTGATAATTTGATAATTGTATCAAGGTGTGAATTTAAGTTTCTTGGGTTCCTTGAGATGGATGCATTTCATTAAGTGGGGATTAATGTATATATTCAATTCATTGTGTTGAATGCTGAGGGGTCATACTTATTTAGATGTATGTCAGATGGAAGGGAAGCGACTCTTTAATGTAAATTTATTCAAACTAATGTTTATACACACCTGAAATTTAGTGTTGTTTAGTGTTTGTTTTGGAAAAAAAATGTCTAATAAGGTCTATCAGAATGCTGACGTTAGTTGAAAGTAATTATTTGAAGAAATGTTTTTATGTGTGGAAGAAACTTCAGAAGTATGTAGGCGAAAAATAGAGAAATTAAGAAATATAATTTTTTTTTTTTTTTTTTTTTAAAGTGTAAATTTTTAAAAATTTGTTGGTTAAAAAAAAAAAATTTGATTGAAATTCATTCATAACAAGAGGAGAGAATTCCTGAAAGAAACATTTATAACAATGGGGAGAAAATGCTTGTAGGCCCTTTTCCAATGTTATAAGGGACATTCCAAAGCAGACCACTGAATTGAATTAGTACGGTATATATTGCAATATAAGTATTGAGTTAATGATTATTATGGTTTTTAAAGCATTATACACACTTGAATTATTCACTTAATAGTTTTACTACAATCTAGGGTTTTTTTGTTTTGTTTTTTTAGCTTATGTAGGTTTTTTGTTGAATGATGTGGGTTTTTTATTGTCAGATGAGTGGCAACACTAACCAGTGTTATTAGAAGTAGGCAGTCTACTTCCAATAACATGTTGAAAAAGAAAGCAAAATAGATGACTATATAAAATCTATCATTTTTCATTTTTATTTATTCTTAATGGATAGTTATCAAACTAAGAATAAAATTCCTTTGTTTTTTGTTTACATAGTAATTGTATTAGAGCAGAATGCATCTGTTTGGTGTTTTATTATTAATTCCTTGGTGAGAATAGGGCTGCCTTTTGTATTTTCAGTTGTAATTAGGTTCTTACAAGGTAGAGTTGCTTACCGCATGTCCTATACATGTAGTACAGGTAACTAAAAGACTAATCGAGCAGTAACTGGTGAGGTCCTAACTTTTTGTAATGACTGAAGTAAATTTTTTAAAATCTAACTTTCTGGGATGTGGAGTCGTCATTACTATACACTGATCTACACTTACAGGTGTCCTCATCTTGGTTGTTTTAGTTCCAACATCTGTAAAACAGTTGTGCCCTCTGGCTTTCTTCAAGGGTCTGCCATAGTGGGTAACCTTCTGGGAATTTAAACCAAACCCTTTGATCAATCCATTGCAAGAATTAATTAATTTAGAAGAATTAGCTGAATCGAGATACTCTCTGGCGTGGACAGGAAAATGAGAACAATCTAGCCCAGTAGATTAGATGAAAGGTTTTGTTCAAAATTCCCAGAAGATTACCAACTATTAGAGACACCGGAAGAAAAACAGAGGGTACAATGGCCAAAACGTTATGACCATAACAACCAAGATGAAGACACTAGTTCGAGTGAATCAGTGTGTGATGACAACTAAACTGAAACACATTTTTCCGGAAAGACTTTTTAAATATTTCATTTTTATCTTTTTATTTTAAGTTCTTAAATTGATTATACTGAGTTTTTATTCTCTTTTCTTCTTGGCAGATTACATCAGCAAACTGTGTGGAGAACCGAAAGAAAAAGCAGTAACGCAGTTGCTCTCTCATTTACCCCTCCTCCGCACTGGCAACGCAGATGCAAAGACTGCTTATCTGAAGATTATCCCTCAGGTCCTCTCCTATTCCATCGACAATGGGGTTCACATTGAGGAAAGCCGTCAGCTTCTCTCCTTTTCTCTTATCCATCCGGCCATCACCTGTGAGGAGCGGTCACAGTTCACCATGTGGTTGGGGTACCTTGAAGAGCGATTTACCTACAGCATATATCATCAGAACAGGCAAAATAATTTCCAATCCCAGTCTACTTTCTCAAACCGAAGCGGTGAGGATAGCTTGCAGCAACAGCAGCAGGGCGTACCAGCGCACATGAACCTTTCAAACAGTGGTTGCTTAAACGGATGGAACGAGAGGTCGTCAGCGGGATCGGATTCTATGCCAGCGTTGAGTTTAGAAGGTGGCTCCACAATTCCTATTCTTGCTAACTATGCAAAACCAGGTGCTAACCGTAGTAACAATGCCAACAGCAGTAATGGAGATCGTGGAGTTCCATCTCATTCTGTTCACGGAAAGTTAGCAGGTCACGTTCCACTTCATGCCACGTCTTCAGCACCGCCAAATACCGCATCTGTACAAGGTAAAAATTGATTTGTAATTTTTTCTCTTTACTTTTGAATGCAGTTGTAAAATGTATGGTGAAAACTTGGGTGCATGTAAAAATATGGATGTACTGGAATGTTTTACTCTCTAGATATCATTTTAACTTTTAAAAATCAATGAACAGATTGAAACCTCTTGTAATTGACTGTGGAACTCTTCAATAAATCAATCACATAAGATATAGTGGAACTCTTCTATGAATTTTAATTTTTTGTAAAAGAAGTCATCTATTGGTCTGAAGGAGATAATTTCAATCGGAAGTTACTTCCCTTGATTTTGACATTCCTAATTTGAATTTAAGAGTTAAAATGGTATGCTTTTCTTTTGGAAGAGAAGATGCATTTGCACTGATATATTCAGTCATATTTGATTTCGAAGCAGTCAAATGTGTAGGTAGAAAATATCTTGCTTGGAAATGGCTTCTGTTTTTATTGACAAAAAATGAAGAGGGATAAGCCAAGTTCGGTAGTAAAACTAAATACTTCTTTGAACTACATGCAATCACACTATGCAACTTGAAGAATTATTTTTTGTTCCTGGATAATTAGTGTTATTTTGTAGTTGATTATGTTTAAAAAGAAAGAGTCAATTATTTTCTTCAAACTTTGCTTTTTAGGCCAGTACATCGACAACTCGAAATCTATTTATTTTCAATTGGATAATGAGAGAATTAGGACATTTTTGATCTGATAAAGAAAAACAATTCTGTTTGAATATTACTGCCCTGGCTGCATAAACCAAGTTTGAAGGGAATAATGGCCTTTTTTTATACTTACACACCAGCAATCAGAAAATAACACTTACTACCCAGGAACAATTACGCACGGATATCATTGTCCTGGTCACGGAAGCAAAGTTTGAAGGAAATAATGCCATTTTCTATGCTTAGAAGTCATAAGCCAATTGGAAATAACACTCACCACCCAGGAACAAAAATCAGTGCACTGTGTAATACTTATTTTGAATAACTTGCATAAATGTTAAATTTTAATTCAAAGTATATAATCTCATGAATAAAGAGCTCATTCATTTCAATGACATAGATAAATATGAATTCATAGAATATGTTTCCTTGTTACTCTGGTGAAATGTGGGGAAGGTGGAGTTTGCAGAATGGATGGAGGGGAAAATATATGATAACAAAACCCATTGTTTATATTTTCAAACCTTGTCTGCTAAACGAGCTACTTTGGAGATATTGTCGGAATGATTGATGGGATTCCACTTTATCTAAAATTGAAAGAAACAAGTCTGCACTTGAGATGTACAAAACTCTTTCCTTAAACTTAACTTTGATACTTTCATTCAAAATTATCAAATTCTTCTGCTTGTCCCTTTTTTTTTTTTTTTTTTTTTTTTTTTTTTTTTTTTTTTTTTTGCTTCGTAATTCAAAATTTACCATTTTTTTGTAATTTATCTAAAATAGCTTCTGTATAGCATAAGGTTAAACGTGATTTTTTAAATTTTTTTTTCTCGTTTTGTAATTTAAATCACTTTGATTGAGTTGTCCTTTTTTTCTTTTTTTCTTTTCCTCGACATTTTCTTTGTATTTTGGAGATGTTCAGCCTTTTCCTCATTGGTCTCTTTTTATGTCCTTATTTCCGGACGTCTTTTTGTGTCATTCCAAAGTTTTGTATGATGGACAGGAAGTAAGGTTCCAGTTCAGCATTATAGTTGAATTGTAAATAGAACTCCCCGCCGCCAATCGTATTGGGAAAATGATTTTCCAATGAAATAGAGGGAAACAACCATAATACTTGATTTTGTATGACTGGTGAAAAGTAAGGGATCAGTTCAGAAGTATAGTTATGTCATAAATATAACCCTTCCAAATTTTGTGTTTTGGAAAAATGATTTCCTGTTAGGTAGAAGTAACCGAAGTACTCGCTCAAAGGGGAACAAGTCCCTCCCCACCACTTTTAACCTCTAAAAGGGAATATAGTTTCCCTGCACTCGTAACTATCAAGAACATGTGATCATAATATGAAATCAAGTAAAAAAGAGGAAGTTTGATCAGAATAAATATTATCTTATGATGTCACAGCAGCTGCATGCAAAGTAAAGCTCTAGTTCAGCATTATTGTTACATAGTTATTAGAACTCTGCTCTTCGAAAGAATAACGTAATGTTTGCAAATCACCCAGATTTGTTCTATTCTTCACAAGGTGCAGTATTTTGAAATTGTAGCATTAACAAAACTTTACCTACCATGTGGCATTTTAGGTAGCTAAGCTTGGTAAATACTTATGCCTAGAAACTAGTTACAAATTTTCACCAAAAATTAGGATAAAATACTCTCTCGCTTACATAATGAATGTAAACCAAAAATCTTTCTTGATTACAGTTAGGTTTTAGTACTTAGTAAATACTCAAAATTATTTTTCCTTTTTTTTTTTTTTTTTTTCAATTGATGCTCCATCAATTGGCAAATACATATTCAGAAAATCTTAATCTCTTCTTGAAGTATACAAAAAATGAGGTAATCCTTGTTCATACAGATGGAATGTAACTTTAGTATGTTGTGTTTAGTTACCATATCTCACATCCATATAAACAAGAATTACCTACTTTGGAAAAACCACTATAGTTCTTAAAATACTTGAAACCACCTTACTTGCCACAAATGCAATGAATTTTGAAATAATGGGCTATCAAGTGATCAAAATCCCATGTTATCAAATGGTGAAGAATGCGTACTTCTATTTTAATTAGTTTCTAAAATATGGGACAGTTCTGAAACCAATACATTTGGTAGCCACCTTATCTATGGCTTGGTTGGAGCAATTAAATGGAGAATACTGTTGGACAAATTTGCAATTTAATCCCTTTGAATGAAGATATTGTAATTGCATTAGCCAGTATTACGTTGTGTGACTTTTTTCACTTTTTTTTTTTTCCTGAGTGATCAGTGTTGTTTTCGAATAATATCTAAAAATGTATAGAAAATGTCAATTATTAGGTTGAAGTAATGGAAATAAGTTTGCTTTTGCTATGAGGACAGTGATTGCTCAATTGGTGAATCTTCTCATTTTCGAGTAAGAAAGATCTGAATATTCTGCCCACAAAAGTAAAGTTTGAAGGGAATAATTTTCTACACTCTTTACACATGAGCAATCAGAAAATAACTTGCAAAAATTACGTTGCAAGATATTATCTATTGCCAGAGTTGAATTGGTTTGACTGTAGATAAAACGTTTTACTGATAAAGGCATAATGTTCGTTTCACATTGTGTCAAAAAAAGTTAAATTTTAAAACTTGGTCAATTATACAAGCATGATAAACTTTCATTCAATCACAACTTGTTCTGTGTTTCTTATGTACTAGATAGGAATTTCAGTTTATGTTAGTAAAAAGCCTGTCTAGTGAATTTTTGAGTATTCGAAATATTCTGTCAACCTCTCAATATGAAGAATTGATTCTAATAAGTACAAATTGTTTCCCAAGAACAATTGACATATCCGGTACAGTTGTATCAGTCATAGTAGCAATAAAATTTATTTAGAATATTTAATGCAGCTGTCTAAGTTTTTGTAGTAACAATGAAATTTATTTAAAATATTTAGTGTGGCTTAATCAGAATTTATAATAACAATGAAATTTGAATGACTCCATTTCTTTATCCCTGGATTTGAATTATTTCAAATTGGAGACAATGTCAGTTTACCTCTTACTGGTGTGTCCCTATTATAACGGAATGTTGGTCCAAGATCTAACTGCACTATAACTTAGCCACAATTACCTATGTTACTAATTCAACTTTGAGGATTTAGCTATTTTGGAGCTGGATCAATAATCTGGGAGTCTACCATCCACCATATTGTGAACAGCTCTAATGAAATGTGTTATGGACTGGGGAAGCTGGTACAGTTATTTTTTGGTATTTCATGATTAGATAATCTTGCTGAATTATTAAGTGAATACATTCTATTAACCAAAATCGATTTACCTGAAAAATGTTAGCCTTATCTTTTTGAATGTGAACAAATTGAATCTCAAGTGTTCTTTAAGAGATTGTACAAATATTAATCTTGAAATATTATCAATTGATGGTTATTAATTTGAAATATACTAAATGATTGATTTGATCCGTTTGAAGATTATTCTGCACCACCAATTCATTTATCTCCAGTTGAACTATATATGAATATGAGAACAGTATCAAGACAACTTCCTACAGAACAATTGCTCCTTTGGCAATATTCTCCATAGGTGTGATCATTTACATGGCCAAGTTTCTATGAACTTCAACTATTGTCAGGGGGGGGCAATTATCCAGGGGGCAATTGTCCTAGAATCAATGAGAAAGAATATCAATTGAAAATCAATCAAGATGCCGATTTCTTTTCTAGATAAAAGTATGATCCAAATATTGATGAGTATTTGTTTTATATTTAATGAAGATTCAATAGGATCGATTCCAAAATTGAAAGCATAAATAATTTGACAGCTTATTCCTATTCAGCAAAGCATTTATAAACTGAAAAATTGAATCTCAAGGTATCAATTCAAAATTGTAGATGCCTCTCAGTCCTTCCCTTAGTTTTCAGTAGATTTTAAAATTGATTTTATTTAAATAAACTTAGTCCGATCTGGGAACAATAACAGGTGAAGCTCCTACTTAGTCCACATCTACTTTGGACTATGAATTGTCCAAAGTAGTAGCAGACAATGTAGGAGCTTCACATTGTAACTTATGATATGTTTCCTGTAACAAATGGAGCCTGGTGCATGGACAGGACCTCTCCAATGCACTAAGGAGGGGTAAAAATAGGTACACACCCTATTGCCACAGGCCAATTTCTGGACACGATGCGATCTAAGTTGTGTGCTGTATACCTTACATGAAAATGAGAGATGCATTGTCACATTTACACTTGTGGGGTGGCATATGTGTTCATTCAGTCTCCTTGATTGTTTCCAGTTTTATAAAAGTGTGCATGCCTTTTACTTAGTAAGGATTAAAATGGCTGCCCACACATACACTTTCAGTCTCTATTATTTGTCTACCTCATGGTTTTTAGTGGTGGTGGGGGTTCAGTTTGCAATATGAGTTTACGATAAATTGATTCCCTAGGTTATGTCAGCCTGTTTTTTTTGTTTGTTTTTTTTTTTTTTTTGTGATTGTTGCTCAAGGTAGCAAGTAGTTAAGTAACTTATTCATTGATCAACCCTTTTTTAAATTGATTGCCCCCAACTGCCATGCTGCCAAAAGACATTGGTGCATGACAGTTTCTGTTGAGTAACCTACCAGACCTGTAAAAAGAATTTATTTTTTTAATTTGCGAGTCTAGTGTTGCCAATTTTATTTATTTATTCATTTTTTTTCACGATTTGGAGTTGATTTCAATATTTAAAAAAAACTGAAAAGAAAAAGAAAACATTGAAATTGGCAACCTAGGGTTAATCCCACTTATGCCTTTTTCTGCTCAACTATCAATTTTTAGTAATGTTTTGACTGTTGAAAAAAAAAATATGAAAAATGGCGTGGTTGTTTGTGGTTAAACACTTCTTGTGCCAAATATGCACCTCCAATTTTATTAGTAGCTTGGCACTGACCACTCTCATATACAAAGCATTATTGCCTCTGCCAACGGATCGATATCACAGATATCAGTAAGTTATAAAAAAAAAGTTAGGGGTTCAAAACAAGGTTTTTAGGTAAGAAATAGAATGTTAAGTAAAAATACATACTGAATTTTGTTTTGGTTGACCTTCAAGTAAATTTTTCAAGTATTTGTATTGTAAAAATATAAGGATATTTTTTTTTTTTTTTTTTTTCAAATGTATTTTATGTAGGTTTTTTCATTTTCATTTTTTTTTTATTGACTGTCTGTCCTTGGTTTTAAACTGATAAAAACTTCAGGAATTTTTATGTGTTTTGTATCTGGTGGGTTTCAGCAGAAGCAAAGTTTGTCTTTTTCATGAAAGATATCTTTTTGAAGGAAGTTTTGTCTTGATTGTTAGTTAGTGCATGCCTGAAACACCTGAAGCTAAATTTAAGCGATGATGGCCTAATAAGATACATTGAATAATTGTGCGATTTATAATCATTTAAGATATTCAATGACTAATCGACTGATCATTCAAAATAATAGATGACTAATCAATCAATAGTTGTAAGTTACAGCCCTAGTTTGAAGAGATATAAGCATTCATGTCAGTCTGATTGTTAGCGCAATATCCCCAGAAGTTCTTAATGAATTTCAATGGCATTTTCTGGAAGGGTGGACCATTGATTGAAGAAGCGAATTTAGGAGCTGATCTGTGAATTTTTCTTGATTGAAAGGTACTTTTTCATATCTCAAGAGAAATCTAAAAATCAGTTACCTCTTGTATTGTAGTTATATGCTTTTCATTCAGTTTTTAGTTTGTGTATAACATAGAGATTCAAATCTGACCTTTGAATTCATCCTTTACCCCGCCCCCTCCTGCACCATGTTTATTAACTGGTGGCTTAGTATTGGTAGTCTAATTTTTATTCATTTTTTTTTTTTTTTTTTTTAAGATATATTGTAAATCATAAGTTTTTACTATTTGCTTTTATCCCAATTTTAGCATTCTGCAACAGTTTGACAATATAGAAATTGAATTGCTTTTTGTGTGTATTTTTCACATGCCGTCAGAACTCATAAGGCTGTTTGTGATGTTACTTATGATTTTAAAAAACAAACAAAAAAAACATGCCAGTGAACCTGTTATTCTCCCTTCCTTTATTATAGGATAGATGATTACGTATATGATCTTCTCCAGATCTTTCATCAACAGTTCTAGTCTATGATCCTTGGTGATGCCTTAAAATTATGTATTTTCTTGTTTTTCAATTTGTTAAATGTCCAAGTCTTAGTTTTGCTAAGTGTCTGCCTACAGTGTCTATGGCCTACAATCTGCAGACATTCTAAACAATGCTGTTGGACCTTTGATAGATAATGGTCAGGGTTCTCTATAGAGACCCTACCCCATATATCTATGAAGCTTTCTCCTATCCACCACCTGGGGACATGTGAGATACCAGATGGATTCTGGCTCTTGATTGTTAGATTCATTTAATTGAGTTTTAACTTAGTTCAAGTCTGTTTACTTCTGGAAATTTTAGAAATACTAATCCATACGTAGGAGACATCTGCACATTGCTAATTATTATGTCACACTAAGGGACTCTGCTGACTTGGTGAAATAGAACTTCATCCATGCAAATTTTATTCATGTTCTAATGATGTAATGAAATTGCTGAATTCGAAGAATAATATGAAGATAAAAGTAATGAAAATAAAAAAAAGATCTGTGGTCAACTGAATGCTATTCTCCCAGTTTGTTGCAAAGCAAATCTCTATTATCCACATATATAAAATGCTATGTGTATTGAAGGCTATTCTCCAAGCTGACTGCAATGCAAATCTCTATTATCTACGTCTATAAAATGCAATGTGTATAGGTGGCTATTCTCCAAGCTCACTGCAATGCAAATCTCTATTATCCATGTATATAAAGTGCAATGTGTATATCCATATTTCGTATATGCTGTCATATTTTATGGTTCAGGTAAGCTAATACTTTTAATAAAGCATGAAACAGTTGAAGTATTTTTTTCATTATCCCTGCTCGTAATAAAACTGAACTGAATTCATTTCAACTTGAATAATACAAACAGTTTGAAAATATGAAACCTGAAAAAGATGATATAACAATAGATCTTTTAAAAGAGTCTGGGGAGATTTTTCATAAAAAGGTTGATTATTGTGGATGGATACAAATTTGAAAAAAATCAGTTCTTCATATAGATTCTCCTTTTGTTGGTTTCTCTTTTTTTTTTCTGTTATCTTGATATTAAAATCTACTGCAAGATAAGGTGACTGGACTATGCCTTTATGGTTGTTGGTTTAAGCCTTTTAAATCTTTTGATTCCTATCAAAGTCACTGCTATTATTTTCTCGGCTGTAAATTATGACTTTCCTGTTTATTGGGTGCCACCAGCAAGGCCCATGAGAATAATGTTGTTAAGTGGTGCAAAACTCTAAGCCCACACTCCCTGCACAAACGACTTTGTCCTTTAGCCATCTCGTTATTTTTCTAAATCTTTTAGCATGCCTTATAATGTCCACTCGGAGTAAATGACAGTCAATGTATTTTATTATTGGACATATATTGAGTTACAGTATACAGGTCTATTCAATAATCTCTCAACCCCTACCCCCTTGTGCTGCCCCACCTCTTTCTCTGAGACCCTGGTCACCAGTAATAAAATAATGTCACAATAACAGTGCAGGGATAGGGAATTTCTTCAGATTTCCCTCCTGTCTTTCTTGGGTCGGTGAAAGTTTTAAGGGACAAACCTTTTGTGTGGGATCTTTTATACTAGATAATTTCTGAGGGTCATCATTTACTGACAGGGCATTTGTATTCCTTAAAAGCTGTTGAATGAAATAATGTAATCATTGATACTACATGAAGTTCCAGACCCTATTTTGGAGGGGTGGGGTGGGGTGGATCTATGCTATAGTTTTTCTTGACTGCCAACACAGGGTCATTACTATAGCAACATTACTCTTGCTACCATGGCAACAACAGAAAAAGCATTCATTTGACATCATCACTATGCAAAGAAATGCTTCTTGAAACAAGGGGTCAGTTTTGCATTAATTTACAATGTAAATTTATGTGAACCGTATCCCTATGATGGGGGAGGGTTTTCAAAGACCTACTCTTTAAAAACCTGTCTGCAGGGTCATATGGGTACACACAAGAAATTTATTTTGTCACGTGCAGATGGACACCATTTGCTGAATTATATATTTTGAAATCAAAAAATTTAATGTTAATTTAATCTAATTCAATGCTTGAATTTTGCAAGACAAATAATATTTCTTCTTGCCAGTTTTATTTCCACATCAACTTATTCAAAAAACAAAAAAAAAAACCCAAAAAACCACATCAAATGTTTCACTATTGGGATAACTTCCCCTTAAACAATTGTTGCATCGGACAACTGCCCCCAGAACAATTTCCCCACGGATGTAATCATTTACTTAGCCAACAACTTCATTTTCTGCTTCACAGTTGCTATGCTATTATCAGGGGGCAATTATTCAGTGGGCAGTTGTCCTAGGACAAAGTATTTCAGTTGTTGAGAAATCTTTACAAGTTCATTCATGCAAGTATTCAGTTTATTTTAAGCATAAGAAAATATGAAGTTATAATATCTTGTATTATGACATAATCAACTGCTTTTTATGAAAAACTGCTGACATAATCTTCTGTTATCTTTTTGAAATGTTGTCTGACAGACATAGCTCAGTATAATGTCTGTCAGTCATTTAAGGTCATGTTCAATTATTTTTTTTCTCTCCCTCTCATGATCTCTGAAACTACTTATTTTGAAATGGTGGGTAGGAGATATTTTTATCAGCAAAATTGTTACCTTCAAGTGGAAGAATCCATTATTACAGACAGAGAAATAGACGGACACTGGCATTTTTGTTGACCTGAAAGCCGTGAAATTAATTTATAGTGAAAAATAATTAAAAAAAAAAAAAGAAAGATAAGCGAAGAACCCCACAGGTTTATACATGGCTATATGAAATCTATATAGAAAAAGGAATAAGTTGAATACTGATTTGATACTAATACAGGCCTCTTCTGTCACAATGTGGTTTGTAATGGATGGTCGACTTGAAAATATTATTCCAGCTACAAAAGGTCTAAATTGGCAACTGGGTATTTTGGCTTGGTTACGACGCGTTAATGGATCATTCCACTTGCCGAGGGCCACGTTAGTGGACCAACAAGTTAACCACTGTTCTACAGCAGGTACTCTTTAATACAATATATTTGTGTAATTCATGGATGAGAATGAGGCGTGGGGGCCTGGCGGTAAAAGTAAAGCTGAATAGATTGAAAATGATGAGATTTATGTATGGATCAACACATGCCTAGGATCAGAGTGTTGTATCAGTGCTCTCATTGGAAAGTGTTATGTACATTATATCTGTCTGTCTGTGCTTGTACTCCTCTCAGATTTTTATGCACACTGACCTTATAAAAATTGGAGGGAACAATAAATCCTATTTAAACTCATTTCTAAAAATTAGAGGCAACATCGTTGCTGATGAATGTTGGACCTTTATCAAAAATGTATCCAAGAAATGAATGCCTGGTTTGTCTGCAAAATTCTTAAATTCGCTCTAATTTACGTTTTCCTTTGTTTATTGATTCAAGGTTTTAAAAGTACTTGTACCTGACCATAAAATTATTGGCAATGAATCTAATTGACTTAGATAATTACACTAGATAACTATACCACTGATCATATTTCATATAAGTGCACCGTTGACCTATTATAATGTAGTTCAAGCATGGACCCTAATTTCAAAATGTTGGATTGGCTCTCGAAATAATAGTTAAGTACAAAAATAGAAAGACCCCTTACTGAATCGGGTTACACTAACTGTGAAACGGAAATGAATTAGACAAACATTTCAGTAGTTGATGAATGAAACTGCCCCTTTCCCTTTCATCTGTTGCTAAAAAGATTACTAATGTACTGCTTAACTCTTACTCTAGAAACTCTTTACATATATATCTAAGCTTTGTCAAAATGTACCCTTCTGGTGAGGTGCCCTGATTTAAAAAAAAAAAAAAAAAAAAAAAAAAGTTTGTATTCGATTTTGCTTTCCTGTCAGACTAATCTCACCCTATTCCTACCCCAATGGTTTTCTCTTCATTTCTGCGTAAGTTACAAGGATCGGTCTTGAAGCAAGTTGGGGGTTGGTTTGGATTTGGAAAAATGGAAAATTTGTTACAAAGTGAACTCTCTTATAATGCGGTAGAAAATTATGGACACCAACTTCTACGTTATCACAGGCCTATAGTGTACTTGCAAAAACTTGATAACAAAAAAACGGAAGAGTCACTGTCATAAAAGTGAAGAATAATCTTGCATGAAAATTATGTTTTACAGAATTTTTCTTCCTTCGTCATGAATTTTTATCAATTTTTAATCATCACTATCCACAATAGAGTGGTTTAAAAACTTTTGCTGGGTTTAGGGTATTCATTTGTTCTGACATTTATATATATCTATGTATCTGGACTTTGCCCAACTAACTGTTCATAGTAGAAACTTGAAATTACACACATTCCCCTCAATGTTTTTCAAAAAGTTTTTTTTTTTTTTTTCTTTCTTTCTTAGGGAGGTTCAATTTACAATGTAACTTTATGCTAAAATGATACCTTAATTTGTGTCCAGCAGGGTTCATTTCAGATATATGGTATTTTCGATCACCATTTAACAGTGATCTGCTGATCATGGGTCTACACTATTGGATTGTATGTATGTCATTCTTCCCAAGTTAAAACTAACTTTTACATGAACATCAATGAAATGCCTATAAACTGGGATATAATACCTAATCAACACCCCTTGTGAAATTTAAAGTTCATTGAGAGTGTCACGAACACAAGAGCGTGGGTAGGTGGTAGTGAGTCAGATTTTCTCTCGCTAGTATACTGACCTTTTGAAAGATTTACTAACTGGTAAAGCACAGGTTACTAGTATGATTAGTTAGTGGTGTCCCACATTGTCATCTACAGAAGATGATGCCCTTTCAGCTCTTGTGAGGCTGTCTACCCATTTCTTTGATATTGATTTTGTCTTGGATTTTCATTTCTTATAGGAAGTTACATTTAATTGGTATCCTTGCAAGTCTAGAGCCTAGTTGGCGCTTTTGCATTTTTCTCTTGAATGCCTCTCTCATCAAACATTGCTTGTCAAATGTCTTTTATTCTGATTTGACTTGATATGATTAGATGTGCTATCTGAGATTGGCATAGTCAGTGACGACTTGGATAACGGAATCAGTGACCTGGGTTCTATCTCAGGTTGGGGCTGTTCATATTCACTTAGCTCTAATGCCCTTGGGAAAGGCATGAATACGTCTGTTCCAAAGTAGCAGGGCAGATTGGGCTCTTTAGCCTTGGGAAGGTGACCAGTCTAGGAAAATGACAACTCTATTCCAAACCAGGGAGTTGAGTCTCATTGAGGCAGTTTGATACCCAATTGGACATGGTTTCGGACATTTCTGTGGGCAAGTTGATGTCAGACATATCACTCTTAGCTTTCTCCTGGACTACATCAGCAAGGCCAAGAGAGGAGTTTTTGACGATTGGGCATCCCAGGATCTCCAAGCATTATGCCCTGCAAGTGGCCTGTGTATGTGGGATGTTGTATTGTCTGTACAGACATAATGGAACCTGTCAGAGCTTATGCTTTAAGCCAAACTATTTTCAGTGTCATTCAGCCCTCGAGTCTTTGAACCATTTTCAGTGCCATTCAGCCCTCGAGTTTTTATTGCAAAATTTTATTTTCAGTTTTAACTTTTAGTTACTTGCTTTTTAGTTACTTTTGTCTTTTTAATACAGAATTCATTTTGTTTATTGGTTGTTTCATATAGAATAAATTTTAAAACAAGCACTTTTTCTTTATTCTCAAAACTTTTGCCAAAGTGGTGAGGTAAAAGGCAAAAATTCATTTTTGTTCCTTCTGTTATATTGGCCCAGAAAGGTCTCATAAAAGAGGTCTCTCAGTTCAAGGTTTAATAATTTTTATTTATATTTTTTAATTTTTTTAAATTGACTCATTCCTCATTACCTTATGTGTCATAGGTGTTTGTTCATTTTTTCCTTGTCTATCATGTAGGACATTTGACTTTCCTATTTTTCTTAGTTGTCAAGTTCTTTGATCAGTACAGCCTCTGTCACCTGTCTTAGCATACTTACATCTTGCAGTAATGATGCTAAGTTCAAATTGGTTTTGTCTTACCCTGTTATGTTTTTTGATGTGTTGGAAAAATGAAATTCTTTTTTTTTTCAATTCATATTTGTACAAGTGTTTGCTCATTCATTCTATACGTCCTATTATTCCTCAAATCAACAAACCATCTTTTCTCAATGCATCCTTGGTATTACATTTCATATACTACAAATATATATTACAATGTATTTTTTGAGCCTTTCTTGCAAACTTGAATATGAAACTATTAACATACAAAGCTTAGGATCTCATTTAATCATTGGCTGAAAAGACCATTGACCAATAACATTGTATCATCAGCAAAAAACATGAATTAAAAGTTAGTTGTTTATTTTACATCCTAAGAATATGTGAAGAGAATTGTTCAAATTTTCTAAGTAAATTGAATACTCCAGTCTTAGAATTAGATTATTAGAAACCATGTTTTCTTGTGTATGTTCCCACCCTCTCAAATTACTGTTTTGAGTATAGTAAAAAAAATATAAATCTCTGAGAAAATAAAGTCATTCACCCCTAAATTAATTTGATTCACACTTGGGTGAATCATCCCCCAGTTTGAGTAGCATAAACTCTGCTTCAATGCTTTAGAGTATGACACTGTATTGAAGTGGAATTTTTGTTGCTTAGATATTTTTATCTATTTATTTTAGTAACTAGAATAAAGATAATGTTTATCATAGAGCATATTTAAGAATTCCAACATTGTATTTTTATTTTTATTTTTTTCAATTTTTGATAAATCTTTTTACTTTTTTATGCTATTCTTATTATAATGCTAATATCAGACTGTGTCAAAATCCAGTTGAATTTGGTGCTTTGTATCTAGGATATGCTGTGTGCTATAGATGCGCAAAAATATTTTAGTGTCTGTCAAAAGCAATAGATAGTAAATGCCTTTTTGGTGTAATGTAGAGAATGTGGTACCGATCATAAATTGTCAAGTTCAACCTCCCCATTTGTTAGATTTTACTAACTGCAAACTAATAAAACGAAATAAAAGAATTATTGGAAGATGAACAAAATATGGATTAGACACTATTATCGGCTGATGATGTCTAATCCACGTCTGTTTCTACAATCGGGGATCATCCTCCCTATATTATGCCAAGTAGGCTTCAACTATCCGTTGCTTCTTACTGACATTAAAATATTTTTACGTTTTCATGCATCTATAGAGTACAGCACACCCTAGGTACAAATCACTGTAAACCACTTGTAAAATCATGTTCTAATTTTTCATTTAAGTGTTTTCAAACTTGAATATTTTATGCACAAAATTCTGTAAAATCTCAAAAAAAAACTTATATAAGTATAAGCTGAAAAATTGAATATTAAAATACAAGACCCTGAACAGAGTAGTTTTAAACTGTGTGGAGAATTTTGGGAAAAAATGAATTGCACTAATCAAGCCATACCTGTAATACAAGTTATTGTTTTTGCATTTGACCCTTATCAAGATAATTTGTTTATTCAAACTTGTGTTGAAAAAATATTTTGAATGAACCTAAATATAATTAGACTTTCATGCTAGGACTTGCAATTGGAACTGACCCAACTCTTGTTGGTTGGTTGTCTTGAATTCATGAATGAATGCCAGACACTCAGAGGAAATATTGAAAATTTATTTACTTTTTCTTCTCTCTCGTCGCTGCAAAATAATTTTAAAGGGATTACTGAAAGATGAAAAATTCTCCTGAAGATGATTGGAGAAGCAACTAGCTAAAATATGCTGAAACCAAAGAGAAAAAAAAAGACAGTAAGCAGAACAAGGATTAGTAAGGACTAATGGAACCCATTTCAAAACTGTTGACAAATTGATGAGAAATATTACCCCCCCCCTTCTTATTTTCTTCTGCATGATTTATCACAGTAATAGTGAACCTATAACATGCATGTCAGCAGTATTGATGTGCACGATGTGATAAAAAGCAACTGAAAGTTAGGATGACGGTAAAATCTAGTCAAAATTAATGATACTTTTGCAATACTTGATCCAAGAATAAATTTGAAAAAAATTTTTGTATTAAAAAAGATTAAGTCTTGCTTGTAAATATCAGCATGGAATAATGATTTTAATGAGTTAAGTTCAAGGTGTAAGACTGGCTTCTTTCTTAGTATGAATGCCCTGTGGCTGAGTGGTTAAAAGTGAATGGGTGTATACTGGAACCCTCCTAGCTAGAGGGTGTGAGTTCAATTCTCATTGTCGGCTTGCTCTTTTTTTTTCTCGCTTGTGTCATTTGATTGTTGCTATAGAATTACGGTCAGTTTCAAGGTTTTGATAAAAAGCAACAAAGTTAAGATGAAGGTAAAAACTAGTCTATATTGATAATATATCTTTTTTCTTTTTTTTTTTTTAATCATAATTTTATTACTCTTCTTTCATTTTTATATTACTTGCTCTCTTTGGTATCACTCTTGTTTTACTCCCTACCCTAAATAATTTGGTCCCAAGCAAAACTTTAGTTCCTTAAACTGTCTTCCCTTATTTACATATACATGTATACGTACATTCTTTTTCAATCTTATTTTCATATACACTTACAACAAAGAGGAATATTTATGGAGTTTGTATATTTTTTTTTCATGTACAAGGTGTAAACACACAATGTACAAGTTATATTCACTTGGACTTTTGCAGCTTTTATACTCATTTATGACAAGGCGCATTTTTACATTTACTCATATATTGCTAAATTGAGAAGCATGACTTATATATTTAGATGAATTTTCTATATCTATGTATTTTAGTTGTTTGTATGTATGCTTGCAACTTGAGTAGATTGTAAGGTTAGCAGGTGTCCTTGTATACTTGTAAATAACTCTTCATAATAAGATTATTTATTAGGGGGAAAAAAAAGAATTTTTTTTTTTTTTTTTGACACTCTGTGCTAAAAATGTTTGCTGTCACTGCTCAACCAGCAAAAATTCAAATTTTTCATATTTTTATTTGAAAGAGCCATTTCTAATGAGTATTGATAAAACAGTTGAAATATCCTAAATATTTTCAGCTGACAATCCAATTTATCATCTTACAGGCAACAAAATGTTGAGAAGTGAACAAAATGGGTTGATTTTCAAGAGAAACTATTCTATTGAATTTTCATTTTTAAGGAGCGTGTATGACTGCTCCCAATCTACTTTGTTTGCAGCCATCCTCACATCTGATCAAAATACGTGGATATAAAAATATCATGTAAAAATAAGTTACGCTTCTGAATTAAAAAAATATATGAGTAGATATGAAATTTTCTTGGTCGTATATTTGTATATTGGGGCTGTATGAGTACAAGAGTTGAAAAAAAAAAGTATTGCACTTGTAAAAAAAACATACATACTACATGAGTACTATGAATATTTCTCTTAATTGTGCTGTACATATTAGATCATGACATTTTATTAGTGTGGGTGTGTATATGGGGGGGGAATCAAAAGAAAAATCACCTTTATTTTTCTCCTACAATCTTTTAAAATCAAATGGAAAACAAATAATCATATTTAAAAATCAAGGTAGGTAATATATAATATTTCTTAGACTTACAACCATTTTGAGATACAACCTGGCAGTTGGAATGGAACCTAAACTGGGAGCAGGTGTTTATAAAGAAACTGAGAATTCATGCAATTGTTTGTAATGGAAAAGTCTGTTTATGATGAATCTTTACTTGATATTAACTTTATCAATTTATTTTGAAACAGGTGGCCAGTCAGACAATTTATTAAATTGGCTTGGAATAGATACAAGCAAAAGCCTTCAAGAGTTATCTTCAGAGCATAAAGAAGGTGAGGAATTGAAAAAATTTTTTATTTTTTAAGCTGCAAAGAATTTTGGAATCAATGCCCAAATCTTGGTATCTTTTTAAAGATAATTTTAGATGAAGTATCTATTTTCTCCAATACTGATATGTTTTACTTCATTCTGGTGAAAATCATAGCTGAATATTAAGCTAATTAGCTAATTTAATAGTCTTCTTATTTCTAATTTGAAGAAAAAGCTCGTTATTAATTATGAAATGAACCGTTGAAGTGTATGGTTGTAAGCAGTAGGTGGAAGTACGTGTCTGCAATGATTTATAGAGTTTAAGATAAGATGGCATTCAAAGAAAGAAGTGTCAGAACTTGAAAACTGAATTGTAGTGAGCTTGTAGAAAAATCAGATCTGAATTAGTCAACTCTTTTGAAAGATGCTTTTTGAGAGAAAAGACCTTTATGGGGCAAGGAACTTGATTGTTGATTATGTTGCATGATATGGTTTCTCCCTTTGTTGCAAATTTAACATGTATAATAAGAATAGTATTAGGATGGAAAGTTCTTCCATATTCCCAAAACCTATCACTTTCAGAGTTTCATTTTTCTTTTCCATGAATCACTTCTATTTAGTGGTTCCAACAAGTTTGGGGAAAAATTCCTCAAAGAATTCATAGAAGCAAAAATGGAAACTTTGCTTAAGGTCATAGAAAACTTGAGAATAAATTTTGACTGAATAATGATGCTATGAATTTATATAAATGTAAAAGGAGTTCCCCCTACACTTCTGCCTGCTTAAAGGTGAAAAAAAGTTTACTCTCACTTTTGACCCCCTTAAATGTGGAAGTATACCTAGCACCTTTAGCCCCATGCAGGGGAAGTTTCCCTTTACTGTTGAACCCTTAAATGGGGGGGGGGGGTCCCTTTATTTTTGACACTTTGAAGGGGGGGGTAGCTTCCTGTTAAAAACGCTTCCTTCCACTTTTGACCCTTCAAAGAATTATATGTAAACATATATAAAATAAGATATGTATATTTATTTTCCTTTATAGTAACGAATCATTTATTTGGCTTCTAGAAATTTGGCTATTAGTGAATCGGAGAGGCTTTATAGTAGTTTGCCTACCATCCCTGTTGATTTTGATCTCAACGGCATTGTTTAATTGTCTTCAGATGAAGATTAATGAATTAATATTGATTAAATACATTGTTTTTGAAGTGGATTAATTTGTATCTTCTAAATATTTCATCCTTCACTTCCAGTGTTTACTTTATATTCTGAGTATGTATTAAACCTTGAGCCCTGAATTAGAAGATCCAGGTCACTTTCAGTCCCAAGATTGCTGGATAAATGGTTTGATACTGTATTAGATTTTGTCGGGATGGAACTGTGATCAACTCAACTTAGATGACTATAGTTGCATTTTGCAACTGAATAATGTAGTTTGAAGCAGGACTGAAGTTGATACGCAAAACTTCCAACTCCCTCTGATTCTGGTTAAGATTCGGTTTTACAAAATTATATAAGAAAAATTATGAAAAAGAAATTTTCCTTTGTTATATAAATTGCGTCGACTGAATCTGACCTTAGTTTCTTCCGGAAATTTTTCATTTCAGGAAAAGTATGTTCAAGTTAACATTATACATACATCATAAATTTCAATTGAAAAACATTATATAAATACTTTTAAATTGAAATGAATATTCTTTATTACAAGTTTTAATTCATGCATACATAATTCTCTAACAAAACGAAAAGTATTTCTCAAAAGTTGAAAGTAAAAACTTCTACTTATTTTTAGGTGTGAAGCGGCATTCTCCAGTAAGGCGTACCATTTCTGTAACCCCACCTACAAACATATCAGAATGGCTGGCTACATCTGAGGACCCTTGTTGTCGTGTGCGCCCAATGTCAAGTGCTTCAGACCATGCCCCACTCTCACCTCAGAGTAGTGTAACCTCTTCGGGCAGTGGCAGTGATTCTCACCAAGATGAAGGAGGGCAACCTGTTCGAAACAGTTTCATTGAAGAAGGAAGTGGAATGAGAGGTAAATACAAAGCTACAATATTTTCATTATTGTTGAATGAAGTATTGTAACATTATTTTTATTGAATTTGATCAGTTTTTACCTGCCTCTTAATCACTACCTCTGAGTGCATACTCGATTAGACTAGACACGTCACATCCATTTTTTTTTAAATTAAAAATAATTTTTTTTTTATATTGGGATTATTGGTACTTATGAGTTTCTCCTTTGTATTGGGTAATTCATTTTTCCTTTTTTCGAAAAGTCTCTTATGATGAGAGGCTCCCAGATGCTATTTATATCAATGTTTAGTTGGCCAATTGGTCTGATTGAAGAGAGCATGTATGCTGCTTTTTTCAGTTGTGTACTCACTCTTATCAACACAACCCAGATATATAAAAAAAAACCCAGATACGACGTGTCCAGTCTCACAGTATGTGCTCTGAGTAGTGATTCCACAATCTAGAACCAACAACACCCAGCAAATATGACAACTGAAGGAAACACAGTAGAACCAATGAGCTGACTGAGCATTGATATCAGTAACATCTGGGAGCCTCTCAACACGAGAGACTTCTCAGAAAAAAAAAGCGAGGAAACTCTGAAGTACCCTGATAACGATACTCGGATGTACAGAAAAATGCATTATCCAACCATACACATGTTTTGAGTTGTGATTCCACACTCTACAATCGACAACACCCAACAAAGACCTTTGGGTACATGGCTGAAAATAGTCTGACCATATGATACATGAGTATTAATACACCCCTTCTAACAAAATTCAAACTAAAATATATATCTTTTTCTTAGTGAATAATCGGTCAATTAATCAGTCCTGTTCACTGAAAATCGTCTGGTTTTTTTTTTTTTTTTGATTGGCTAATTGTCCATCTATGCAAGTCATCCTATACTATTTCATACTCCTACCATCTTTTTCACAGATGTGCCTACTTGGTTGAAAAGTCTACGGCTTCATAAGTATTCTTACTTATTCCAGCAATTAAGTTACAAAGAAATGATGGAACTATCAGAAACTTGGTTGGAAGCACAGGTAATTTTAAATATTGTGACCCTCAAAATAATTTCGGGCTATCAAATATCTCACTTTAAAATTATTAATACTGGAAACCTTTTTTTTTATGAATATAAGTTCTGGAAGTGACAGGCAAATTCTATTGTTACAAATTTTGGTACTCACACAAGATTCCCTTTGAAATATCTTTGAAAAGAATGTTCAAGGCTGGTCACACACAAGAATAATTCCTATTTTTATTTTGTAATCTTTCTCTTGATACAGGGAAGATGCCCACAAAAATATAATGGTACATATTGCAGAGATGTGAATTCAGATGTACCCCCACACCTTACTGTGTTTTGGTTTTAAAATTGAATTATAATAAAATGATTGGACTAAAAAAATAAGAACTATTATTATTTCTTGATCTGAGTAACATATGGTGTCAAACAAAGATATTTTTCATTAAATTTTTATGGATGAAGTATTATGAATTATCAATAATTTCTATGACTACTTTTTTACCTTTTAAAGCTTAAATACATTCAGAAAAAGTGAATAAGTCTGCAGAAAGGAATTCGTATTTTTTAACTTGTATTTATTTTTTTTAACCAGCCTGGATTTCCCAGTATCAAGAGAAGATTTCAAAATAAAAATAGGGATTATCATCATGTATGGCTGGCCTTGAAAATTAAAAGAAAATCATTCAAGGGGAATAATTTTTTTGTTTTAGTTGTTGGACCCCAGTTTTGTATGAGTGCCAAAATTTTGTTTGCAATATTTCAAAATATCATTTTGTATATTACAATAATTTTCTTTATTTCTCAAAATTATTCACTTACTTTATTCAACTCTTAAATTCATAAGAGTTGAAATATTCTTTTTGTCATGCATTATCATTATGACCTATTCATAATTTTTCTCATGGGATTTAGGAGTTTTAAGCTAATTGTAATTGACTCCTTTGCTCCTTATAATCTGAATGTTATTAGATTGTTGATTCTGTCACAGTACTATGGTTATAATTGATATAAATTTTACAAAGTCTGGTGGTATCGTGAGGCACTGCTAGGGCATCCTGGGTTAGTGATTATGGCACTTTGACCCTGAAACCATGCCTGCCTCCAGTGTCATCATCAGATGAAAGCTGTTTTGTCAGCAGTAGTTGTATGAATTTATTTAAATCAATTTATGGTTTACGCCAAAGCAAATGATGGTTGAAAAAAACTTTTTCAGTTTTTTCTTTTTTTTTTTTATTTCTTAAATATCTGACCAGTTTTAAGCAGAACTCTTGAATGAAGTAAACTCACTGTTTGATGTGAATTTTTGGATCCATATGCCATCATATCAAGGAGGTTTTGATCTGCTTCTGATCTGTTAATATAAACTAATCATGTTTTTTCTTTTCTTAGTATATCATTCTACTAATAGAACCATTTTTTTTTTTTACTTTCAGAATGTAACTAAAGGTGCCAGACACAAAATTGTTCTAAGTATTAAAAAGTTGAAACAGCGGCAGGATCTTTTACGATCTTTGGAAAAAGTAAGTACAACTCATTTTTTAAATTTTTATTTTATTTTTTTTAATTATTAATCCTCCCTCTTTCAGGGTTGAGCATCCTTTAGGTAGGGTTACTTTTCCATTATAAGCTATATCATAATGCTCTTCCAATTTTGGAATGGAGCACTCTGGTGGATGTGGAATTGTGCGTGAGTAAATATATAGCTTAAATTCGGTCCTTTTGACCGTCCAGTTCTGCATAGGGTAGGGGTAAAATGCCAGCTTCTTGGTCTGAAGCTAAGGTTTCAATCCTACCTTGTGGTACTCGATGGGATATTTGAGAGTCTATAGCCACACTGAAGAGTTGTAATACAACAAAACAGCTGTCTGTGGATGACACAATTATTATATATATATATATATATATATATATATGTATGTAAGGAATAATTCGCTACACAAATACTTATGTTTCCCCATTTTCAAGCAGGGTTCTGATGTCCTTGGTCTTTATCCTGTTTTTTGCTTTTATCATTAGAAGGTTGTTTTCGGAAATTTTCCATCGGCTTTTGCCAACATGCTTTATGTGACTTTCTGAAGAGTTGAAATCTGCCTGACCAGACTCTCTTGTGTGATGCTGTTGCGGTTCTGGTAACCAGTAAATTTTCTGGGTTGGAGTTGCCCACCTCCTTTACCTGAGCTTGGGACCAGGAAGATATTTTGTTGCAGTTCTTTAATTCTGTAATTGCTGTTGAAAAAATCCATTATGGTTAAATCTCACTTTCTGCCAGCTGTAAGAGTTCTCGTGGCTGAAGCAGTAGAGTAGCTGTTATAGAAAAACAAGCTTCCCGTTGCAATAAAGGTATATCACTGAGGGACTCTTCCTTTCTGATCCATGTTGTTAATAATAGCTGTTGACTGATTGTCCGTCATCTACAAAAAATAACATGAAATGTGGCACCCAGCAATTGAGGGAGAATGAAGAGTAAGTTTGTGTGGTTAGACCTGATCTCCTGCCAACCATAAAGCTCTTGTAGCTCAAACAATAGAGCAGCTGTCATGTAAAAATTGGCTTCCCAAGACAAAAGGATGCAAGTTCAAGTCTTGAAGAGGGCTTAATCTTTATTTCCTATCTGATGTCTTCACTGCTGTGAACTGATGATGAAAAGTAACTAAAATCTAATGAAAGAAATGAAAAAAAAAAACTAATGGCTTTTATGATGTAGCAGTTTTGTGTTTCTTGGAAATAAAACCTTTTTCTGTATCTTATTCAGGATATTGTGAGTGGCAATCCAATCAAAGCAGCTTTGATAGAACTGAAAAATATTTTAAACACTCCAATGAAGGCGTGCTCACCTTCAGATGTGGGTAAGGACAAGTTACCTTTACGGAAGGCAGAATTGCTTCCTCCATCTCCACCCTCAGTAACTGATGTTGAGGCGACCACAATACCAGAAGGGGATCTACCTGGTCAGTTCACGAGGATAATGGGAAAAGGTAAGTGTGCATGGTCTTTTTTTGAATTAGGATTCTTGTCTACTAATATATATATATATATTATTGTTACACATAAATAATCAGTATTTGCCAATACATTGTATTTATTTCATGAGTAATGAACAACATTGTACTTGACAACACAATTGTATTAGCTGATGTTAGTTAC
Organism: Thysanoteuthis rhombus; assembly: GCA_963457665.1. Lineage (NCBI taxonomy): Eukaryota > Metazoa > Mollusca > Cephalopoda > Oegopsida > Thysanoteuthidae > Thysanoteuthis > Thysanoteuthis major. Next base: position 1,953,469 of record OY735243.1, on the reverse strand, counting down.
ATTGGTGTATGGTGGTTTGTATCACTAGTGTGCCCTGAGGTATAGATGCACAAAAATGTCTGTAAAAAGCAATGGATAGTCAGTCTTTTTAGTACTGGAAAGCAGACCCAGATGTTAATTGAGTTCCATATCCTTGCTCATCCAATGCTACAAACAGCAGACAAATGAAAAGGAATAAAATGGATGAAGTCTTTAAGTGGTGCAAGATTGTTAAGTTTCCATAAATAACAGATATGTAGTAATACATAAAAGATGAGGAAAATTATTTTTGAATTTATTTTTAAAAAATAAATCTCCTAAGTCTTTTTTTTTTGACTGACATTCTACAGAGGATGACATTTTGGAAAATGTTCAGAGAAAGTGAATTAATTTGAACGACTTTGAGATTGTCCTCTGAAACAGCATTTTTTGAAGTTGTTCAAATTATTTCCACACAATGTATCTAAAAATATTTTGATGAGTGTCTGTTGAAACACCATTTCTCTCTCTCTCTTTCTTTTTTTTTTTTTTTTTTTTTTTCCCTCAATATTTCTTTCATTTTTCCACTGTCAGCAACATTGAATGACCGAGGATGTAAAACTTCACAGTTCCGAATTTGGACCACTTTTTCTAGATTGTACTAAAAAGGCCTTTTCTGTCCATTGCTCTTACAGACACTAAAATATTTTTGTATTTTTGTGCATCTGAGCTTTAGAACCCCCCCCCCCCGTGATAGGGACCACTATTCACTACTGGTTAGTTTACTTAATTATTGTAAGTTTGAAATAAATAAGGGTTAATTTTTTTATCATATAAAAACTGTGAAAGACAGGTAGTAAAGATGTTTGGTGTAATTAGTTCAGTAGAATTTAACTCTTAAATTCATATAATAAAAAGACGTCTGTATCAAGGGAAATAACTTATTAAAATTCATTCCAAATGCTTATTTCAGTGTGTACACAGCTGTTGGTATGCAACAGGACAGATGAAGAATGTCATAACATGTATCTTCAGCTTATAGACAAATGTATAAATCATGAGGTTTGTATATAAAAGTATTTTTCTTTATTATCCTTTGTAAATACTTTTATCATTTACTTTAATCAGTTTAAAGAATTGATTTGAATGGTTTTTGGATTTAGTGGACATTTCTAACACATTTAGCTGCTCATCATTCGAATTAAGCAGATACTATTGCCACTCATCTTAGTTCTGGAAAAATATTAGAGTGACAAACAACTTGAGCTGGATGCTTTCTCTTGAGTTCACCAACTGATTGTTGATCACAAATGCTTATAAGCAAAAAGACTAGTATCTCTTATAATTCAGATTTCAAGACTATGCAACTGAGAATTCAACTTCATCTTTACATCATGGAGCAAGCAACTAAAGCTGGATGCTTTCTTCGTGGCTAACTTCACCGACTTGTTTTGTATCATAATTCAATAAATCTACATACTACATTTAAAACTGTTTTTGCATTAAAATGTTTGAATTTGAAAAAGAGTAAAAAAAATAAATAAAAGTTGTCCTTTCTCTGGTAAGATTGATTTAAAAGACATTTGACATAATGTACCCCAATAAGTGCATTAAATCGAGGGTTTACTGAATTCAAATTTGCAAATTCAAATTCACAATTATTGCCAAATACAGTCGACCATTACTCATTTGGTATCTTCAGGAGTAGAATAGAGATTTTGCCAAATACGACTGGTTAGGTTAGGATACACTTAACATGGAGATAACTAGCCTTCACTCAGATCAAAGAAATGTAACTCCTCTTCAACAGATGAATTATGCTAGCCGAAGTTGGTGAAAGAACCAGGTTAATGATTCCTTGACTGTATAAACTCAGTACAGCTGTCATATTATAATCTGTAGCTATCTGGAATGTCATAAAATGAAGAAGCAATTACCATTAATTTAAATGGGATAAACTTTAAAATGTTCCCAGACCCCTGAAAGTCAAGGTTCATTGTCTACTGTGGCACTGAAATATATGTATACTTGACTGCTTAGCCTCACAAATTTTTTTAGTTTCCTGTGGGCATTCAACACATCCCGCAAACCTACCTTGAAGTCATACTTTTCTACAATCATTTCAACACTGCCAAATATAATGAAAATCTCATGCAAGATTGTCTTTTGCCCTTGGGAATACTCAAAAATATTTTCCATATAAAATAGTGGTAATTGCTTCTTCACTTTATGCCATTTCAGCTTACAAAAGGATGCATAGGAATGCTCTACTTTTGATAGCAAGGAAAACCTGTATTGAAACTTCTTATTTGGAAAGCATGTTCATGAAATGATATGAAACTCTAGGCCCTACAACAAATTTTGATTTTTGAATAATACGGTAATGATAAATATAAAAATCAAATGTTGGAACTGCTAACCAAGTGTGTATATAATTTAGTAGATAATATTATGAAGACATTATTTTGGAATGAGTAATACTGGGCATAGATGAAACACTTGCCCAAGTGGTCTAAAGTTCATGTTAATATAGTAATTATGACAAAATTTTGTGCACGTAAATATACATGTGATGTATTTCTAATTTCTATTTTCTGTTGTGTGCAAAACTTGGAAATTATACAATTTTAAAATTAAATGAAACAAGCAAACAGGAATATTATCTCAAAAAAATTTATCTGATATTTTTTTTTATCTTGAATTGATTATCAGAGCTTTAAAAAATTACTTGAAATTTCAATTTATGATATTAGTTTGTATGAAAAAACTTATTAGGAAAGAAAAAAATGGTTTTAACATTTTGGTTAATTTGTAAAATGGAAATCCTAAGATTTTTTTATCATTTGCTTATTTTATTAAATAGTCTTAATCTGCTAGTTTCAAGGAAATTGTTTTGCTTTTTTGATCATTAACTAAGAATTTTTTTTTTCTTTCAATTATTGTAGGCTTTTACTGCAAAACAGCGAAAATTGTTGAATTTCTGGAAACAACAGGTCCAAAAAACATGTCATCCTACACAGCATAAATATAGCCTTGACACAAAACCAAAGAATAAGTAAGTGATAACTGTGTGCATCTCGGAAATAACTTCCGTTTGAAACTATCTTCTTTTGACTATTCAGTGGACTTTTTAATTCATTTTTCAAAAATATAGTTCACCATTGATTCACAAATTTTTGTACTATTCAATGAGGAGTTCTGGTGCTGATTACAAGCGGTTCATGAATTTATGAGTTAGATAAGAAATGTTATCAGAATGAAGTTTCCTGAATATAGGGAAACTGAATGCCACCAGTGAAATATAATGAAGATTTGATATATCATTATCATAGAAAAATAGTGATTTTTTTTTTTTTTTAAATTTTTATTTATTTATTTATTTATTTATTTTTAACATATCATCAGTAAGCTCAGACTTTAGATATAATTTACATTTGGTCATGCTGTCCCGAATATGGCCACACTTTCCATCTGGAAAAATAGGATATTTAGTCATTGCATATAATGTGAACCCCTGTTTTAGTTTTAAAAATCTAGAAAAAAAGTGTAGTTCTGATATTAAAAAAATGCTCCAATCTTAACTGATCTGATTCATTACATTTGAAATGTCCTAAGAATATCCAACAAATTATGAACATAATTATTCGGCCTGAAAGAGATGATGTAACTGCAGATATAATTTTTACAAAAGCAGAAATTCGTAGTAGAAAAAAAATGTTCAATTTTAAAGTTTTTTTTTTTCTTTCTTTCTCTTTTTAAGAAAATTAGTGAACATCATTCCTTCCTTTTTTATGTTAAAAATCATTCTAGTTAAATTTGATACAGAATTATGAAATGAGCCATATTCAGATCTTATTTGGCTTACTTTGAACAGGTGTGTCTGCTAAGACTTCAGGGAATCAATTAGAAAAAGGAGGATAAAATACCTATATGTCCTGTGTTCATTAGAGTGGTAAATGGGAGGATATTTACACATTAAAATTTATTTGCATATGTTCCTATTTTTAGTTCTTTTCTTTCTTACTTTAAATTTTTTTCATGTGCTTTAATACTACTAATGAAGACAAACAACTTTATAAATTCTAATTATATCTAATCATCAAACCTATTGACTTTTTAAAATCATTCTCTTATATATTTTTAATTTCAGCTGGGTCAACACATTTCCCCAGACGACCACTAATTTTAGTGTACGATCAGGAGCTCCAAGAGTTATTCGAAAGCCCCCAAAAACAGCTGCAGGTTTGCCTCAGTGGTGTTTTGGCTCAAAGCGTTCTTCAGTTGTGGGAGGGTCCTCTTGTGGCGGACACATTCCATTAAATCGCAAAAACTCTTTTGGTACAAACATGATATCGCAGTCTTGTCTTTTAGAGGTGTGTATTGATATTTCTCTCTTGATATTTCCATTTGTTTGTGGAAAAAAATTAGTTGTATAAATTTACTGCACATATATACTAAGGAAAGTTTTAGCATAATAACTAGATCTATGTTGATGCAGATTAAGTATGTATATGTGGTATAGAAAGGTATCAATCTTAGAGAGTAAGTGTAAAAATATACTCCTGTTGTAGTTGTCACAAACTCAAATATGAGGGTGGCTCAATAAGTCCATAGTTTGACAGTTATTAGTGCTGAATTTCGATCTGAAATGTTCACAATATAATGTTCAATTTAAGTGATTATTGGGTTAAATGAATTGACAAGGAAGGAGATTCTGTTCTAGGAAGTGATTCCATATTCTAGAATGAAGAACAGCTGACAAAGACCAGAGGGTCCATGGCCGAAACATGAATAAATGAACATATAGGCAAATAAAATAGTCTTAGCACACCATACACTATGATTAATACACCACATTTAATGAAATTCAGACAAGAATACATACAGAATTAGCGACACACCTGAAGATCATTGTCAACAGACTAAAGTTTTGTGGCATAGTTTAAATAGCTGATTTAGAGTCTGATGCTTTGTAACTCGTACATCTTATTTGAATTGGAGGCGTAAAAATTGCTACCCAAAAGTTTGGGGAATTTAAACATTGAATGTAAACTGAACGAAGTATGGACTTATGTCACCACCCTTAGTGAGTAGTACCTTTTCCACTGTCCCCTTACAAGTACCACTTTGAAGAAGACTATAGAAAGTAGGTGTTAGGGCAAGTAGTCTATTGTTTTATTTTTATTCATGTTCAAATTCTCCAAAATTTTGCTGAGCACTTCGTATGTTATAAATGATATGCTAAAATTCACTTATAGTTCCAATTGAATTTTCTTAGTGTCAAAAAATATTGTGATAATTCCTTAGTTTTGGGCACGCATGTGCAAGCACTCTTGAATCCATTATATAGATGTGTGAAAACTGATCATTAAAAAATTTTTCTTCCATGTTTACATAGCAATCCTCAAAACCTGTCCTAACACAAACGCAGTCCATGCCAATGAGAACATCTCAGATTGGACTTGTTTCTTCATCCCGTCCAGGTATGGCTTTTAATTTTCATCTTAGTTTTGTCATGAATCCTTAAGTTCTGCTTTATCACAACAGATATGATAGTATAAAATCCCCGTAGTCATAAAATGACAATTTTTAATTTGTCAGTATCTTGGTAGCCTAAAACTCCTAATGCTGAAGTGTTTTAGTCTATCCAAAAAGAATAACTAGAGAAGGATACTTTAATGAAAATCATCGACATGATGACAAGAAGAATGAAAATAAGAGGAGGCAAATTTTAATGACATAAAATCATTAAGCAAGATGCTCGAACCAGTCAAGCTTCACCTGTTCAATGCCATTATTATACATTTTTGCTATTTCACCTGTTAAGTGCCAAATTCCATTATGTTACATCCTCTTTTTGAAAAATCATGCCTTGTTTTCATTTCATCCTTCACACATTGTTTTGACTAATACTTGCTTTCCAGTGATGCTATTTAGTCCCTGGGAAATCTATATTATTTTATTCTTAAGCCTACGCAAGTCAGCAAATAAAAACATTCTGAATATGTAAATAAAAGCTATCAATATAAACAGAGTATAACAAAGTATACATATGGAAGTTGAGATGGTCAAAGTCTTTATGCAGCGTTTGGCAGAATTTGATTTGGAATGGGCTTCTCACCATCTTGTGGGGGGCCCCCTTATGGGGGTCCCCTTGTGGTCATGGAGCCACTTGGTTTGCTTATGCCTCTGGCTTTAGCAATGGTCTAACATGTAATTTGCTTCAAATCATAATGATCTGTAGTTGCAAATTTTATATTCATATGGAATGTTTTCCCATGATTAAAGTTAATGCTGTGATCTTTAATTAACAATGACTGATTAAATGTAAATAAGTAATTAGGTGAGCTATCAAATATTTTTTTAATTCATAATTACTTTTTTCAATCCAAGCACAGAAAATAAATATCTTGGTTTATTTATCATTTGTTAAAACAGTAAATTAAACAAAAAGTTAACTATACATAACTAGGGTAATCCTTGCTTAATTATTCCGAAAATACAATAGCATAAAGATTGCCAAAAGTTATGTCCTATGACGGCTAAAAATGCCAGATTTTTAATATTCCAGCTAATTGTTTGTATGTTTAAAATAACATTCTCGCTATGAGATACTGACCTCTAATCTAATTTTCTCAAAATCGTAACCCCTAACCCTTAGTATAGATTTTAAAGCAGGCAGACCTTTTTAGCTTAGAGCCAGCTGGAAAAGAAAAATCTAGCCAATTTTTAGCTATCGTTGGAGATAACTGTGGACAGTCTCTATGCTATTGTATTTCAGGACCAAATGAACAAGGTTTACCCGTAACTTGTTTATGAAGTGCTATTTTTATGGCTTTATATTTAATGATCTGTGTTGTGTTCAGGGTCCGAGGTGAACAATGACACAGAAATTACTGCCCAGTTAGATTCCTTATGCCTCAGTATGACTGAAATCGCATTGGGAGGGATAAGTGAGTATTTAAACAATTTAATTCTCATATTTTTAAACATTTTTTTTTCGAATTCAAAAAGAATCATCAAGAGTTACTTCCCCTACATGTAATTCAGATATGAACGAAGTTTTATTTCCTATCTGTATTTGTGCGAATTTTTTGTATGTGTTCACATATTTCCTGAGAATAGTGTGTTTTAGGATTTTTTGAATATGTGTGTATGTGTATGCAGCATTGTCTAATTGGTGTAGTATGTAGTGATTGATTCTGTCATAACTTTTGATCAAAAAGTCAACACCCAGGTGATGAGATGATGAAATGACAATTTTGATTTTTATTGCTTTTCTACTGGTTGGCCTTTTTCTTTTCATTTCATTTCAAAAGTTGCCAGGTTTTTATATCACAATAAAGATAAACCATGTTTTACTATTAAAAGAAACTTTAGATATAAAATAGAATATGAAGGTCATTTACAGTTTATTCCATATATTTTTTGAACTAATGTTTTCATTTTTGTTTTCAATGTTTCAGCCAACCTATTTTCTGGCCATCTCCAGGTGTATGTAGTATATGGTCTTTAGAATTGGCTTATTACTTCTCTTCCTTTTCATTTTAAATTCACCTCCCTGATAAGTTAATCCCAGGACTGAGTGCCAAGGTCCAGTATTTTTATCAGTGAGATAACAAGCAGAACTGGAATCTATCCTCTGTTCGACTGTTGGAAAGAGTTATAAATTAAAGGCGTTCCCTGTTTCAAAGCAAATGTTAGGGTCCAAGAAAGCCAACATGTTATAATATAATTGTGGCTGTAACCAGGGTTGCCAATTTAACTATTTTGGTGTTAATCCAGCTTTTTTGGAGCTAGATTATTATTTTGGGGGTCTACTATCCATCCATCCATCCATCCACACAATCTGCGCTGTAATGAACCGTGTATCAACTGGGATGGGGTGGGGGCTGTACTTATGTTCAGTGATGTTCTGAAACACTTTTGAAACAAAAAAGATGAAGACAATAGTCAAAAACATGGAATAATGTAAATAGTTCCTTTTCAGAATTTGACTCTTAGATTCATAGACCCCTTATGACTGCTGTGGAACTCTTCAGTGAATAAGTTTTAAAAAAATGGAACTCTTTTGTATATTGAATTGAAGGAGAAAAAGAATTTCCCAAGTGTGCAAGGGAGTTAACTTTGATCAGAAGTTACTTCCTTTGAATATATTGTTGAAATTGTTTGCATGAATTTGAGAGTTGTAGAGCTACTGGAACAACATATGCAGGTCTTTAAATATTTCTCTTTGCATTTGATATTGACAATTGTTTATCTAGACATTATTGTCTGAATCACTCTTTCAATTTATGATATTAAATGCCTTGACTTGTTAGTGGTCTGGTATGTATATGTACTTCATATGTGTGCCAGTTCTAAAGGAAAGGACTATTTAATGTAATGTTGGAATGAACTAATTTATCAGTCTTTGTGTGAAATATTTTGAATTATTGGTAAAATTGTAAACTCTTCATGATTAATCAACAGTTAATTAATCGACCAATTAAACTGTATGTGAAATGGAGCCAACCACAAAGGAGGGGGAAAAAAGTATTGTTTCATGAACAAAAATTTGATATGAAATGTTCGTTCATTCTGAGTATTGAGTATACAGAATTATTAAAATGTCAAAAGTATTGGCCTCAAATATTGATTTTCAGATGCCTAATTTATATGGTTAAGCAAAAAATAGACTCACATATTCCAAAATGCTAAGTTACACCAGTTAATATCATGATAAATGTAACCTATATGAAGGTACATCTGTCTAAATACTATAATAAAAACCCCCATCATATCACTAGAAGTACAACCTAATGCTGAAGTACGCAAATATAAAGCCTTATAAATACAACTATTAGCATCATGGAAAAAAAAATGTCAAGTAAAACTGAATATCAGCTTTTCAGATCAATCCAATCTCTTCTTCCCATCTTTGATGTTAACTCACTGTTTTGGCCAATACATTCTACGTTGTGTGAACATCAGAGATTGGAAACAGGGTGCATTGTCCGAACAAATGCTGGTGAGTTAATGACTCTTAAAATTAGGTAGTACAAAATTATTGAAATGTTGAGCTGACATACATATAATGAAAGAAATGGGATAAGTGTTCAGTTGAAGATAGACCGGAATGTTGGTATACATAAAAAGGTTAACTTGAATGTATAGTACTATTTTCTTGGTTTGTGCGTCACAAGTAAGTCAGGTGATTAACATCGGTCAGCAATGCTGAACTGAATAATTCGGGTTGATGAAAGATTTTGAAAATCATCAGTTGAAAAAAAAAATTATTTATGTAGGGTTGAGTAATTCATAAATTTTGGACTTGTTTTTTTTTTTTAATAAGTATAAATATTTTTTTTTTCTTTCTTTTTTTCTTGTATCCTATCGAATAGATGATGCTTCATCATCTGGTGGGCAGTGGAGTGAATTACAGCAGAATTTACAGCCTCACCCCAGAGTACCCCCTTCTCCACCACCAGCTACTCCCACCCAACTTGAATGAATGTGAATGTGGTATAGATGAAATTGCTGGCAGTATTTTTAGCAGGTGTGCAACGATTGAGACCAAAGTAATTGAACAGGTTTCAACAAAACCTTGGTCCCATCAGGTGAGTTATTTTTTTTGTTTACTTATTGAGTACCCCCCTTATCTGAAACTTTGGAAACTGAAATGTTCACAAATCTAAAACTCTCTTAAGAGCCAACATAATGTTACAAGAAAACAATCTCAGATTTGATCTCTCTGTAGTAGGATTCAAACAAGAGACAAGGCTGATTTCCAAGTTATTTAACCCATTCTGACTACAGTAAAAGCTTGGTTGTCTTTGTATAACACTTTGGAAACGTTGTCTTTTCAGCATTTGTGATGGGAATAGTTTTACAAGTCCCAATCAAAACAAATTGTCAGTGCTAGATGTTCACTCATCCATGCACCACTTCATTAGAAATCATCAACCAAAACTGTCAGCATAGGTTTTTTTCAGTTTTTTTCAAGTTGGTCAGTCAGTCTGACTGGATGTGCATATATGATGTATACAGGCATTAGTAATGGAGCTAGAGAGCTGGAAGTTTATTTATGTCTACAAAAAAATGTCTTTATTCTTAAAACCCCCATAAGTCTTGCAATGAGGTATTCAATTTGCTATGCAATTTTATGCTGAATTGGTCCTTCAGTTTGTGTCCAGTTGTATTTTTTACTTTTTTTTTTGTTTTTTTAAAATTATTGATTACTACCTAACGAAAGGTGAGGGAAATAACTTTTCCATTGATTAACCTTTTCTGATTCTTTCATTCATCACCCTCAGTACGGCATGCTGCTAAAAGATGTTCGTCACTTGATGGTTTCCATTGAGTGACTAACCAGACCTGTCTGTATTAATGCTCTGTTTCTTGGCGTTTTGAGTGCCTTGGTGATTTAATGCCCCAAATGATGATTCAGTGTTGGAGAATGACTGAGAAATGGAGAAAAAAAAAAAACCTCTGATTTTCGATGTGTTATAAACTGAGTTGCCTCCCTTGTATGTCCATGTATTCTTTGAGATAGGTATAGAAATTAGGCCAAGTGGAACTTGAAATTTGTTGGCTGAACAATATAGAATTAAATTCTTCCTGTACATTTTAGAAAAATCTCTGGATGGATGTGAATTAATTACTACTACCCACAACAGGTTGAGTTATTCATGTGTTCTGACGTCTATATGTATCTGTATATTAGGGCTGCGATAAATAATTTTCCATGATACAATATGTATCATATTGAACTCCTGATATGAGTTCAGATAAAACAAAGCAACTTAAATGAAAAATGTACAAATGAAAAAAGTTGGTCTATGAAATGCATAACTGGCAACAGTTCTCTCTATACCACTTCTGTACTAGTAGAGAATTCTACTGATGACTATGGAATATTTAAAATGTGAACACTAGGACGGTTGATGGTTCGGGCATGTTTACTACTTGCTGTCAGTACAATATAATTTATGAATATTTGTTGGGGGGGGGGTAGACAAAAATCAGATCTTTCTTCATTCTATCAAAAAAATAGGAATTTTAGATACGCTAGAAAAATTATTAGTATCGTTAAGTGTTGCAGAAATGTTGGCAATCAATTATTGCTTAAGTAAAAAAATATCGTGACGTATCAGTAAATCACTGCAGTCCTACTATCTACCAATACATCTATCCAGACTGCATCCTGCACTAACTGTTCATTGTAGAAATCTAAAATTTTGCGCATACACTCCTCTCAATGAATAGGAAAAATGTTTTTTTTGGGGGGGGGTGTTTTGAAAATTCACCTCCAAAATAGGTTTTTAGTTGGTGTTTCTATATGCAATTTAAGTTTATGCTGAATTGGTCACTAGTTTGTAATTGCTTGTTTCGAAAAAATTCAGACCTTCCTCAGTGATCACTGTCCTACAAAAGGCAAGGGAATCAACATTCATTGATCGCCCCTTATTTTCCAATTGATAACCCCGAACACAGTATGTATGAGTGGTGGTGATTCATGATTTCTATTGGTGTTATTCATTTCAAGTTTAATTTTTGATATTTTCAGATTGCCATAGACAAAATTTCAATCAAAGTTGTGCCATTATCAGGAAAAAGATTTTCCAGGATTTCTCTGCTGAACCATCTCGATCCTGTGACTGTCATCGATGCTGATAATATTGTATGCCAATTTTTTTACAACTTTCAACAATCACGTGTAGCATATAAAACTCAAAGAGCCCGAATTTTGTATGTATCTGCATGTTGTGTGGGTGTGCACATTCCTATGTCCAGGTATGCATGCAGGTATGTATATATGTGTGTGTGTGTGTGTGTGTTTGAATAACCTGTCGGAGGTGAAAGCAAAACTTTTTTTTAAACTTTAAAAAAGAGATACAACTTTTTTTCTTTATTTAAATTTTTTTTTTAAATTTTTCATCTTTAATTTTTTAAAGAAATTTTTTCTTTATTTATTACTTTTTTTTTTTTCTTTTTTTTCTACTTGCCATGTATGTTTTATTTTGGGGGGATCTATGCTGATATATTTGCATGTTTTGTATCTTTCACTTATATTTCCCCTGTATTTGAAATGCTGAAAGTGTGTGAAGGAGACAACAAAATGTTAGAAATTCTGCATTAGGGAACCTTTTTTACTTTTTTTGTTTTTTCATTCTTTTCTATTTTCTTTTTTCAACTGTGTATTTCATTATTTTAACTGATCTTTTTTTATGGCTTTTGTCCACCATTTTGATTTTTTAGATCTTGAGGTCTTAACCGCAATATTTATGATGAATATGGTAAATAACAGAAAATCATAGAAATAAATTAGGAAGAGATTGAGTTTTTGATGTTTGCAACTTACCCGGAAAGGGATTCTACACGGTTAAAATATTTCTTTCAAAAAATCACTCAACACAGCCATAAAAGTTGAGTTCCCACATGAATACCTGCGTTTCTTTATATTAGCTCATGTAGGAGAATTTATTGAGAAAAAAACCCTACCAATTATCTATTACACAAACTGAATATGATGAAAAATCAATATCAACTGAGCATAGCTTAGTATTGGCATAAGGCCACAAGTATCGGGCCCCAGTGAGGATTGAACTCACTACTAATGATCAGCAAGACTAGCTTGTTGACTTTCACATTCCCATGAAGCTCCTATATTCGGTTTATGTAAAAATACTTATCCAAAATAGTCATATATTGCAATGCAAAATTTTTTTCATATCTGCACAAATTTGTTAATGACACTTGAAAAAAAAAAAAATGACATTAACTCTTAAATTCAGCTACAGCTCAGAACTGCTGTAGAACTCTTCAATGAATTGAATTAAAAAAAAATTAAACATTAGTCAATCAAAAATACCAGAAAGTGCAAGGGAAGTAGCTTTTTCAGAAGTTGCTCCCCTTGCATCACTTTTCTTTGTTTTCAAAAATGTGAATTCTTTCAAAGAAAGACTTGATAAATATTGGGATAAACAGGATATTCGCTACAAGTCCACAATAAATAAGTCATATGAAAATCTAAAATTATTACTGAAGTCTTGAAAAGAGGATTTGATATGAAACATGTTCCAGAAAATATCACTAAGCTAAGCTAATGAACAGCAGTTCAAATAAGTGTTGTTACAGAAAATCATGGATGAGGAAGTCTATCCACTTAGTTCACTGTTGGAAAAACTCTACAGGCTGATCTAATTACAACTCTTTATTGAGCGTAAATTCACTGATAATTGGTTTTTAAATGCCGGTATTACAGTCAGTCCTTTTTTTCTTTCTTTCTTGTATATGCTTCTAATTCATCACAAGTTCCTTCTAAAGGTTGTCTTTTAAGTTAGAATAGTCATTCAAATATTGAAAGTTTGGATTTCCATCCTTTATTCTCATGATTTTTTTAATTATAGGTTTTTTTAAATCTTGTTTTTATAGAAAATTGCATAAAAATGACAGCGTATTGAAATATAGTTTAATATAATTGAAATGGTAAAGTAAATAAATTCATATAATCCGAAAAGAACTTACGATTTTGAAGACAGAGTCGGCTGAAGCATAAGTAAACTAAGTGGCTTCTCAAGGGTCCATTGCCAAAGCCGTGGCAGCCCCCCTGATCAAATTCTGCTCGTGGCCTCCATAAAGGTTCAGGCTAGCCCTGTTTGAAGGTAACGTTTCATCAAGACTGGCTGTCAGGTTTGAAGAAAATCACAGAATTAAATCAATAAAGGACAAGGTTTTAATATTGTTGCATAAAATCAATTTTTCCTTGGGAAAATTTTCATTAACAGATTGAATATTACAGAGTTAGTGTTGGGAATAGAATTATAACATTTTAGTATTTTAAAGATAACGTTTTTTTCATTGATTCAGTGACAGCCTGTGATAATGAAAAAAAAATCTTTTAATGTTTGTTAGTTAACCTTCGAATTCATAAACCACTTGGAACCAACAGTGGAACTCTTCCATGAATAGCGTAAAAATGTAGTTGAACTCTTCTGTGAATTCACTTTGAAAAATTCACCAAATGGTCAAAGGTGGATAATTTTAATCGGTTTATTTTATTTACCCCCCCCCCCTTGAAATTGATGTTCAATTTTTATTTGCATGAGTTTAGGGGTTAACATCTAATATTTTGTTTCTTGTCAGCTTTTGACCAAATTTCACCGATCTTTCTATCATAAATCAGTTGAAGTCTCTTTCCCTTTCCAATAATGTTTATAAGTATTTTTTTCCATTACAATTTGCTAATATTTGATATTAAAACTATTTTCCTTGCTAATTGATTTTTGTTTTTAAACCATAAGGGGCAAGATGTATGATTTAGTTGGGATCATTTGAAGTCAACTTTTGTACTAAAAGTTGATGAGTTGTAAATATGATAAATGATTTTACTTTTCTTTGATATGAATTATATAACTGTTCTAAATGCAATTGAAGCTTGATTTCTGTTATTCACTACTGCAAGTTTTTAAGTTGAAATCATTGCATTCTTAAAACTTATTTCAATCATTCAAGTATAAGAAATCGCAATTATTTCTCTTGAAATATATAGTCATCATGATTATCTGAATTGGGCTGTTGAATTTTAAAAATTTGTAATCATTATTCTTTTAAAATATCAGTCTTCCAAAAGTATGAAAACAAAATGATCTATTCATTGACTTTCTTTACTCTGTCTATTATCCTGTATAAACAAATGCTAAATATGATTTGATTTATTTTAGACAGTAATTAGTGTTTGTGTGCGTGATGTGTTTCTGTAGGTAGATTGGAGATTAGATAACCAACTTTTTTCAGATAATTTAACCCCCATTTTTTCTTTTTTTTTCTTTTTTTTTTTTCCACCTTCGATGTAGTCGGAATGTTTCAGGCGATTCATTTCTACAGCCCTCTTCAGGTGTAAAAGGTGATATCTATCAGTAGTGACTACATCGAAAACAAAAAAAAGAATAGTTCCAATTATCCAAAGATAATGTTAATGACTTTTCTCAAGTTATAGACAAGTTAGATAGGTGAATAAAAAACATAGCGAGCCTTTTGAGAAAAAAAATTCTAGTTAGAAAGATAAAAAATATTTGAATTTTAATTTGACTTTTAAAGGTGGGTAGAGACAAGTTTTATTTGTGTAAGATATTGCACATATTAACAACTGATGAAGTACAAATAGTTTGTTCATTTTACTGTTAGTGCAAGATATGATTTAACAGATGGTATCCAGTTTCTGATTTTTATGTTTAAACTAACTTTATTTAATTCTTCTGCTCTTGGTTTTCAATGAAGTATTCTATAAATTGCTGTGTAATATATCCTAATGATTCCCCATGACACCAAAAATCTCATTGAAGTATACTCTGTAATGACCTTTGACCTTGCTCCTATTTATGCCACCTCTGGACCATAGAATGTAAACTTTTAAAGGGTTGGGTCCTCCATGCACATATCACGCTTCACCATAAAACCGTTGTGCAGGCTGGAGAGCTATTCCGCGTGCAGGCCTCGCTGTCTAAGGTTCTATAGTCTTGTGGAAACCATCCCAAAATCTTCATTTGCAAAGCTAAGCCATTCACTCATACACACACATATATATATATATATATATATATATATATATAATTTCTACAAAGCGTTACAGCTTTAAACACTAAACTTATTAAAAACTCACTCAAAATTCTTTTTGTGGAACTTCAGCCGTTTATTCTCAATATTTGTTAATATAATTTATATAGTTTTCTCGGGTATTTTTTAAAGTTTTACACACACCTTATTATTATGGTAGTGTGTGTAAATTTTCTCTTGTTAGGATCATAAGTCATTTACCATGTAACTGTTTTGGGGATTTTAATAACAAAACAGTTATATCAACATGGCACCCTAGCTGTTTTGATCAAACACCACCTCCCTTTCAGCTATGATATTAATATATAGCTTATGTCATTATTATAGACACTTGTCAGCTTCTGCTTTCTGATAATCCTTTGATGTAATAGGATTATTTGAAGGTTTTTGCTGTTTATATATTGTTTAACACAAGCTAGAACTTTGCCCATTTATGGGGTTGTGGTAGTGGACGTTATTGTGTCTCTGTGAAATACTACTTTTGAGAGTATTAAAGATTCTGTTAGTATTTCAGATATTCATGCATTTTGAAATTTTGTTGTAGTTGCTCTATTTCTTATCCGTCCAATTCATTGCAGACACATCTAGAAATTTTAATAGTGAATTATAATAAACCAATATAGGTAATGTCTATTTCTTTTGCTTTTGGTTAATAGATGATTGAGAAGTTATGCAACCTCCTACTATACATAGCAAACATAAATTTCAATTTGCTCTTTTTGTAATAAAATCATTTTTTCAGAATCTATATCTTTGGTTGTAGATGAGGTTATATTATCTCACTTTGTTATAGATTTATGCATTTTATCCCTTAGATTCATAAACTGCTCAACACTGACTGTGGAACTCTTCAGTAAATAGAATAAAAAAATACTTGAACTCTTCTGTGAATTGGATTGAGGGAAAAAAAAGTTTTATCCAATGATCAAAGGGAGACCCTTTTAATCAAATTATTGCCCTTGAACTTGCTTGTTTGAATTTAAGAGTTCAGCAAAATAGGGAAGTGTCCATTCAAAGGATTGAGTTAACTATCTTTTGAATGAAAATCAATGTCTGTAGAATTTTAATCATCAAATGATCTTTCAATTTTTTATTTGGAGTAAGAATCTCTAACAGAGCCAGCCTGAGACAGTAAGTAAACTAATTGGCTGCTGTGGCCCTAATGGCAATGGGGGGGAGGGGGCTGATTCTGCTTTGGGCCCCATCAAGGCTTCCCTGATCTCTAATATGTTTTGTCAAGTCTGTTTTCTGCTACTTCATATTTTTATTATTGGAATTATTAGTGTTTACCATTTTACAAATTTAGATTTGTGAGATTTGAATTATAGAAGTGAAAACTCATAATGCTATAGTTAATGGTATTCTTCCAATAAACTAATGATCATTTTAAATTGTTGAATAAATTTATACCACTACTGTGGTGATAACAGCTGTAGTATCTTCAAGAAAGCTTTCATAAGATGAAGCTAGAGTCAGACATGGTTTTGAGCCCGAAGCATTATTACTACTAACCCTGGGCTCCCCAGCAGTACCTTACAATACCACCAGGCTTTGTTGATTCTCCATCTCTGTGTGGGAGTACCAGATCCATGCAGATGCAGCCTCTGGCGATAAGTTTGGTCTGTCTGGTTTCAAGCTATGATTATAAAACTTTTAAAAAAATCAATCTTTTGAATCCATACATACATTAATTTTAAAACAATTGATAGTGTCTCAATTAGAATGAATTCAAGGCAGTAGTTAGTCATTCATTTTGAATCAATAAGAGCTGTCACATGAAAAATTAATTCAGTTTTGGGGGGCAGTTCTCTAACCTAGAACAATTTTGAGTTCAATTTTGAATTAAGATAGATAAATTACTATGAAGCATTATATATAATAAAGAGCCTCGAGAAAGTGACCGAAAGGCTTAGACTTGTTCTCTAAGGAGTTGCGCCAAATGAATTCATGCAAGTTGAAAGTTTGTAATGAAGTTTTTTCTTTCTGTTGGAGAAATATATATCAACCAATTAATGAATGTGTATACTCAAAAATTTCTTTAAAAAAAAAAAAAAAAAAAAAAATTGTTACTGTAACTTGAAACTGTAGACTATTGGCAAAAAAGAAATTTGGCAATGAAGTCCAGCAGGGAGACAATCCTCAGTTGATTCTAACACTACTTGTACGTACCAACTCTTTAGGAATACCAACTACTGTTCTCCTCATCATGGATGAACTTACGATCGAGGAATAAGCTTGTACGAGGCTCCTAGCTGTAATTCAAGCCCCCGCCCTCAAAATGATTAGTTGTGTAAGTAAACAAGAAATCCGATTGAATTGTAATTACATTGAATTCCATCTATGTAATTATTATTTCATTGTACGTTAACAAATTTTTCTCATACTAATTTTGAAAAAATAATTGTAAGGGAGCAATAGAGAGAAAAGTTGAGAATCCCAGCTTTAGACTATTTATTCAAAACTTTATAGTCATGCTTGTAAAATCTAACAAAAAAAATTTTTTTCAAATTGCTGCCTTTGTCATGGGCTTGTGTGTCCTGGAGAAAGGAGGTATTTGGTAGCTTTGAGAATAAGAAATGATACTGATTGGCTGAAATATGGTTCAGTGTTCTGTTCTATTGGTCCTATATCGTTTTTATAAATTTTGATCATCAAAGAGTTTCACTTATGGTGTGCCCCTGTTGCTTTTTAAATTTACTATCGTTAACTGAGAAATTCCATCTGCTTCTTGAGCAGGATTATGAACTTCACCAGTCAGGGTTGCCAATTTATTTATCTTGTGTGTGTGTGTGTGTATATATATATATATATATATATATATACAAGATGATTTAAAAAAAAATTTTTTAATTATTACTTTTTGAATGTCACAATCCCTCCCAAATTTAAACAAAAACATCTAAATTGGCAACACTTGACCCCCAATAACAGAATAGGAAAAAATAAATAAATAAAAACACAAAATTTGAAATCAGTAACACTTGACTATCAAGTTGAAAAGGGAAAAAAAAAATTATAAAAAAAGATATCTTAATTTGCAACCCAGCATTATCTCTAGAATCATAGACCTCATCTACCCGAAAGCATTTCATCTTTCATTTTAAAAAATCATTTTGGGTTGAAGAAATCCCTTTTAAGGCATAAACATGTCAAATCATGATGGCCAGTAGATTTTTAGTAAACGAGTCGGATCCGATTTTAACTAATAGGTTGCAGGTTCAATCTCTAGACAAGTTGCTGGCTGACATTGAAATGTATTGCTACTGAATAATTGAGGAAAATTAACTGGTTTAAGACTTCATGAAAAATGAATGCTTATCTACTTGAATCACAATTATACTCATCTTATGAAAATGATTGTATTGCAAATAGATCTATTTGTCTTTGCTCTAGCTGGTGTGAAATGTTTTTTTGAAGTTACTCATTGCTATAAAAGAACAATCTGGCTGGAGTTTATAATGCATTTTATTTATTATATATAATGTGTGTGTGGAGGTGGTTAATATAATTTTTTCATTTAATTTCAAATGTTCTTTTTCAGAACACCTGTATCTTTTTTTGATTATATTTATGAAGTATCTTTTATTCTAGATTTTTCCTTGAATCAATGCACGAGTTGATTGATTAAATTAGAAGTAATATATCTTGAAATTAGGAAGAAAAATCCTGTTTTGTAGATTTAAAAACTATTAAATTTTTCAAAGTGGTTTGGCTTCCCTTATGCAGAAATTCTTTGCCTTCACACACTATATTACCATTTTAAAAGACAACTTAATGGCCTGTATGTGACCATTAAAAGACAAAGCCTCCTTTTGAAAAAAAATTTATACTGTTTTTCCTGTGCAGGCAACCAGGAATTCAGAATGAATGTTTTTTGTTTTTGTTTTTTTTCCTTCTATTTGGTATGTCTGCAACCCGGCTTCTCATTTAATCAAGTCTTGGGCATCCCCGAACCCAACCTCTTCTCTCAATTAAATATAAATTCATACATTCAAAGAATATTTTTATCAATTTGCTGCTGTTTGACCAAATTGTTTTGAAAAAAATACAAACCAAAAGACACCTATTACTCAATGTGATTGATAACAAAATAATGCACCCTTCCCCCCTCATTCAATTTTTTTTTTCTTCAACTTCAGTATCCCTTTCTATATCATTTTTCTTCTTTTTATACAACCTCTACTCCAGTCTTATCCTCTTCTTCCTCATCCCTATATGTATTGTATGTTGTTATAAATCTTCCTAATGATCACTTGACTCTTACAAAGGTATAAGTATTTGTCAGGTTTGCTACACAGTCCCACATTCCATATACAACCTTTCACTTGGATGCATCTATTAACTCACCTTAATAAAAACCTTATTCCATGTTGACATCTTTTAAAAAAAAAAAAAAATTTAAAAAAAAACCCTTCAGTATGTTAGTGAGATTTGAAATCTTAATCTAACATTCTATCTTATTTTTTTTCTCTCTATGCCTTTTTTTTTTTTTTTTTTTCAAGAAAAATTCTTATATCTATACTAATCACTCTTTGTCGTACACAACTTATAGTGTACTGGCTGTTTTGGAATTTGATTTTAACTTCTTTTTTTTTTCTTTTTTTTTTTTCCTAAACAGTTTTGTCCCCCCCCCCCCCAACTCCCTATATTTTAATTTAAATGTGAATCAGGGTTGCCAGATTCGGCCAGGAAGGGAGATAATCTAAGCTTCATCTCAAGAGACTTACTCAACACTGGTATCAGAAGAGTCAAATTTGAAAATCAAGCATATCTGGAGGCAGATATTCAATACTAGAACTGAAGAAACCTATACTTACCGTTTTGGTTGACGGTATTTTATAAACTGCTTATCCAGAATAGCAACCGGGTTGTGTTGGTTTCTTTGGCTTTCATGTTAGTCCGGTGGGCACACATAATTCAACACTCTTCCTATGCCTGTGTTAGGTAAGTCTCTGAGATGAAGCTTGGGGTTATTTCCTCTTTTGATCAAATATAGCAGCCCTAATGCAAATCAAAGGAATGTTGGTGTATTGTATTTTATATAACAATTGTCCACTGACTTTGCAGGGGGTGGGGAATTATGATTTTTTTTTTTTTCTTTTCTTTTTTGGAGCTCTTTTGTATTTTGTATTTTATTTTTACTTCAGCTTGTGGGTTGTGTTTCTACAATGTTACAGTTATGTCACATGCTGGACCATGTCTTGAGAAATGACGTTCTGCTCTGTAGCTAGACTACTTATTTTTTATTTTATTTTTTTGTTTTTTTTTCACTTTGTTTGAAAAGGTCTTCAATCTAATTTATGCCAAAAAGAAAAAAAAAAAACAAAAAAAACAACAAAAAAAAAACATAAACAAGTGAAAAATACAATTGAATTCTATTTCTTTAGCTCTATATATTTTTTCATTTTCATTTAGATATCTTCATTGAATTTGGAGAGAGAATTGTTATTTTGTAGTCATTTTTTTTTTTTTAATCTCCCCTTACCTCATATTCTGGATGTGAATTTTTAAAACTTTAAACATTACTATTCTTGAAAAGAGTTTTTCTTCTATTGAAAGAGTTGAGACAATTTATACTTTATTTTAGAATTTCCAGCAAGTGGATCATATATATGAAATTGTAATGAACTTTTTCACGAGAATGAAGTATCTAAATTTTGTGAAGAATCAATTTGCAAATTTATAAGCCAATCTTCCTACTTGTTTCAGTTTGGCTTATAAGATTGGTTACATAACTGGGTGAAATTATTATAAATAACAAACTGCAAAGTTATCTGGATTGTAGATCTTTTTCTAATGTTATGTATGATGATGAAAAAAGTTAAGTTTTAAATAATGGGTATTTGGAATATGAGGTAAAATTTAGTATTTTTCTTAGGAAAAGGCAAGAAAAAGGTGTAAATTAAAGGTCATATTGTTTAACATTTTATCTTTGAAAATAAATGTTACTGATTTAAATAAGTGAAACAGGGAAATGTATTTTGGAAAGCTGATGGTAGAAAAAATTCTAATTATTTTTATTTCTTCAAAATATAAACTCAATATTTAGTTCATCACTCTAACCATTCTATCACGATATAATGGTGTAAGTGCTTCATTGTAGAACCTGTTTGAGATAAAAAGATAGCTTAGATTTCTAAATTCGACCCTATTCCATGCTTATTTTGGGTACATCCTTGATTTCAAGATAATTCTGTAAAAATTGAGTTTTCAAAAAATACAATGAAGTCATTGGAGATTTCCTTAGGGTTTTTTTTTTTTTTTTTTTTTTTTTTTTTCTAGAATCAAGAGAATCTGAGAATTTAACTGTTGAAGCTCTGATTTCAGTGATAGAGAACAGGGTTGCCATATTTGACCAGAAGGGGAGATAATCTGAGCCTCATTTCAGAGATTTACCCAACACAGGCATAGTGTAGAATTTGGAAACTGAATGAATGTGGAGCGAGAGACTTTATATCAACCTCTTGACACTCCTGACTCATTTGATTCCCAAATTTGACACTATCCCAGTGCCTGTGTTGGGGTAAATCTGAGGCAAAGTTCTGAATATCACCCCTTCTGGATAATTTTGGCAACCCAGAAAGAGAATGAAAATCAAATATGGGATCATTAATCACATTTTGCTACTTATGCGGTTGAGGTTATCTACTGCTCTATTGAATACTCAACTCTTGGGGTTTTGGGTAAGAGTTTAAAATTTTTTTTTTTTTTCTTTTTGTTTTGTTCTCCTTTCAAAGACCAATGGTTAGCAAGCTAGTATTGCTAACCATTACTTCTGCTGTAGGATCGATCATCACTGGGTGCTCCTCACCTGTGTCCTTGTACCAGACTATACTAAGCCTTGTAAATAACTTATGGGTACCCCACCATAGATCAGTGGTTAGCAAGCTAGTCTTGCGATATCATTACTTCTCTAATTGGATCGATCCTCACTTGACGCCCCTCACCTTTGTGGCCTTGTGCCAGACTAAGTTGAGCTTAGGAAGTGTTGATTACTAGATTAATATAACACCTTTATTGGATGCCATTTTTTTTCCTTCCTTTTTTTCCGATTTGCTTGCTTAATTGTTTACTAACAACATTCGACGAATCCCAACTCATCGGCTATTTTTAATGTTTGTTGCTTAACAAGTGTATTATTCAGGTTATTTAATCTTAATACTTGTTTCATGGGTGCTGTTTGCTTAATGGACATTAACATTTTTACTTTTCCACCCCCTTCTCCCTTCCTCACTTTTTTTTTTTTTTTTTTTCTTAAAATCATATCTTTTACTTTCTGAAAAAAACTTTTTTTTATCCCTTCTTTTTAAAAAAATTTTTTTTTTGATACCAAATTTCTTCGGAATTAACAGAAACTGATTTTCTCATGAGAGCTTTGTGGTTTAACACATAGATTAACAAAATTTAAAAATTAAGTGTTCTGTCTGTATTTTTTTTTTTTTTTTTTTTTTTTTTCTAAGATTTTTTATTTAGATAACCAAATCTGACTTACCTTTGCTGTACACCTGAAATTATTTCAGATTATTCTAGAATGTATAATTCAGATTTGGAGAATTTTATTATTGGTTTAATTTCTATTGTACCATAGGGTTAATCTAAGTACCCCCTCCCCCTGGTATAATGCGGTTCATTATAGCATGGTTCGTGATTTAAGGTGGGTGGGTGGTGACCCCCCCCCATATTAATCTTGCTCCAAAATAGCTGAATTGGCAACCCTTGCTATAACAGCTTGGTTATAATGGTTGGCTCTCTTGGACCCCAATACTTGCATTATAATGGGGTATACATGTATTTTCTTAAGGAGCAAATCAATATTTACTGGACATGTCAGTCTGGCTGGATGAATTATCAGATTGTTCCTTTTTTCTTCTTTGTTGGATAAAAATGCTTTCCAGGGCTGCCACAGAGTTTTTAGCAAATGTATCAAAAAGCCTATGCCAAAATGTACCAAATTATCCACAAAAGTACCGAATAAGGAGAGCATTTATTTTATTATCAAAGTAAGGTCTAAATTAACACAAAAGAAGATGTTAAAATGATTCAAAAGAAATTAATCAAGCTCAACATAACTTTTGATTTTTTGCAAAACTAATAAATAAAACAGATTGGAAAGGGAATTGCCAAAATGTATCAAATTATCTGGATGTAGTACCAAATGTATCAGAAGGGTTCACAATTACAAATTTGGTACAAACATGGCAGTCTTTTTCCCTTAAACTTTTTTTTTTTTTTTCCCAATAATTAGTTTTTAAAATACAAATTTTTTTTATTCCTAATTTTTATCTTTGTCCCCAAAAACCCATCTCTCAGATTTAAGTTCAAAGCTTAGTGTTTTAAAAGAATGTATGTTTAAAATGACTTTTTTTTTTTTTTTTTTTTCTTTCTCCCAATCACTCAAAAATGCTGGATAGTTCGAAAAAAAAACAAAAAAACAAACAAAACGGTGGGATGAGGACCTACATATATATACCAGACTCATATTTACTTCAGTGTAACAATTTTTTCCTTTATCACCCATTAAATAGCGACTGTTAAAAAAGAAATATGAAACAACTTGAAAGAAAAAACAGATTCTGTTCTCTTCAAACATCGGATCTGGATTCTGCTAAATCAATTTTATGTGTAAACAAAACTCTGAAGTAAATATCTTCCCCTCTGTCCAGATCTGGCAACCCGGTTTCTCTCATGTGAACTTATTTCATGAACACTCCTTTGCATGTCTTTGAGAAGAAGCAACTTGTTAATACAGATTGAAAGAAATGGAAAAAAAAATCAAAACTAAATAGTATTTTTATTATGTTTGGAAGGGATAACAGATAAATTACTTATTTAGGCAATCGTGCACTTATTACCTTTTATTGGACCCTAATTTGACTCCTTCCAGGGACTTTTCCCTGCCCTATCCATTCATAGTGGAGATTTGAAACGAAACATACACACACTCCCCTCAATGAGTGAGGATTTTTTTTTTTTTTTCCCCCTCAAATTCCATCCCAAATTGGTTTTTATTGGGGGTGGGTTTATTTACAATGAAAGTTTATCAAGTTGGTCCCTTGATTTGTGTCTTATTTTTTAAAAAATGTTTTTTTTTTTTTTTTTTTTCCCCCATAAGGATCAAACCATTCTGGTAATATATTTTTGTCAAGGTGACTTGATTTTAACACCCTTACTGCTGAATTTATTAAGTAAAAAAAGGTTTATCCGTATCATTCTCTTGATAAAAAATTGTTGTGTGTTAAAGCACCATATATGGGGAGCAGTATTTCATAGTTCCACTTGGAATGCTAATTTATTTATTTTGTCTAAATGAAAAGAAAAAAAAAAAAAGAAAGGCTCAATGTAGGGAAGGTGGTCCTGGTTGTAAATTGTCAAGTTCTTCTTATTTACTCACTGTATGTCAAAAACTGTACAAATTCTGTACACTGTTTTTAACACTGAGTGAGCGAGTGTGTGGAAAACTCATCTAAGACAAATAGATACAAAAATTATATTGCTATTCTTTTGAATGAATTATTGTTCAAAAGTTGTAGAGCTGACGAAAAAAGTGACCTTTTTGAAGGAGTCAAATTTGGATCTGATGAAGGTAATGAGCACCATTTGGATAAAACAATTCTGAGGCCACAAAATAAGTCAAGTGAAGTCACACGCTTAAGAAAAACAAACTTTCTTACATAAAGCTGTTTGATTAGAGGTAACAGGCTCTCAGATTAATAACTGAAACTAATGGCAAGATATTTTTTTATTTTATCAAATTTTTGAAAACTTCTCTCTTTAAAAAAAAACTTTAACAGCATTAGTTGTAGTAACCATTAGAATTTGTAATGATTAGTAATTCTTATATTTAATAGATAGATGTATGTCACTCAAGAAATGCCGTTTTGAACTTACTTGATCACTGTTCACCCTGATTCATATTTAAAAAATTTTCCTAGCTTTAATCTTCTGTTACAGTAAATGAACTTAAGGATTTTGAAACGCTGGAATTTCTTTCTAATTTTCTTCTGCCAATGAAATATTGCATCTGCCCACACAATATCTCCAAGTTCTCTTTTGTGGAAGGGTGGGCCATGGGTTAGTGAAGAGTTGATTAAATTGGATCAAGTGGATCCAAGGATTTTTCTTTTTGTTTTTTTTTTTAAATTTTATTTATTTATTTTTTTCATTCATCTGCAGGAAAAGAGGTTAAAAATGAAGTTATAAATGACAAAAAGGGCTAAAGTTGAATTTCAAGAGAAGTAACTCAATCTCTGTATGTTTGGAATTCTGTCCTTGTTTTTATGAAAAAATCTTTCATTCGCTAGACCCGTGGAAATTCCACGGGTGTTAACTAAAATTATCCATTATCTCCTGCCTCTTCTCCTCTCTCAACCTATGCCCTCCAATATTCATTGCCCACCCCCATCTAAATGTTATGCAAACGTGGATTAGTTTTATCCGCAAAAATCTTCCTGCCCACCTCCAGTAAAATACTTGATTTTCTTTTCTCCCTTCCTATACCTTTATTAAACAACCTAACTTTTTGTTTTCTCCCCCCCTATTCCTACCCCTTGAATGAACTATCTAACTCCCATTATTCTCTTTCTTTCTATACTATTATTAAACTACCTAATTCCAGTTTATGGTAATATTTTTATTTATTTAATTTATTATAAGAACAAATAAGTGATTTTCATGAAAGAATTACTCTGGCTTGCTAAACAGAATCCTAACCCAGATTTTTTACGGACTTGTGATTTGGTAACATAGATAAAAGAGGAAACGAACTAAGAATCTATTTCACAAATTGGTCTTGACACCTGTTGTCCATTTCATTCAAATTTCTGCGTTCCAAAATTATTCTCTTCTGAACAATCAGAATGTGTAGGCTGTGACAAGCAGAGTATTAGTATGATTTTCATCTAATTTTTTTGTTAGCGCACTCTGAGTGTTCTCTAGTTAAGTCCTTTTAAAAAGATTTCTTTACTAACTTACAGTTGTGTATGCATTAAATCTTGAGAAAAGGCAAATTCTATAATGTAAAAAAAATATAACCAAGGTTTTTGTGAAAGGATAGGAAAATCTTATGGAATATTTTCTTCCAAAACTGATTTAATAATTGAAAATTGTCTGTTATAAAATTTATTATAGAAGTATTCTAAATTTTAGGGGTTTCTTTTTCTCTACAATTTGTTGAAAGTTCTTGAAAATATGAATCCAGAATATGAGATCTGGTCAAAAAAACAAAAAATCTACCGTTGACAAAATCAACAATTAAGTACGGTTATCGGGGTTGCCAGATTTGTCCATAAGGGGAGATAATCTGAACTTCATTTCAGACACTTCTTCAACACAGGCATGGGAATAGAGTTGAAATTAGAAATTGAATTAGTTTGGAGGCAAAGGTTTCAGGTGAGCCTTCCTTCATAGGCTGGTATCAAACCAATGCCTTCAAACTCTCCTTATTTCCAAATTCCACACTATTCCAATGCTATGTTGGGTAAGTTTGAGATGAAGCTTGGATGATCACCCTTTTCTGTCCAAATCTGATGGTTATGGCTTTTGGACCAAACATCTATCCAGTTTGTGTCTAAATTCACTATACTGCTTTTTCCTTTCCTACTATGTTTCATTTTATGGTTATTTTTCCTTGAAATTATCATTTGAAATCTCAAATATTTAGAAATATTTTTCTTTACATATTTATCCCGAAATTTAGTGTGAAAATATATATGGCTTACTAGTTTTGCTTATATGCAATATGAAAGAAATTTTCTTATTTTTGAAATTTTATTTCTCTCTTGCTGAAATTTATGAGATGGGAATATAGAGAGAAGCCATTTGAGACCTTGGGCAAGTTCCCCTTGGGTCGGTATATGAGAGTGTGTATTAATAAAATCTGGCATATCCCACATAGGTATAATATGACAGGTTCATGTTCAAGCCTTGGGAGGGACCATATAGACCTTGAGCAAGTCTTGAATTCCCAATGCCTACCTTGCTCGGTAACTTTGTGTACTAGTAAACAAAAACAAAGCATTTCCCCCCATTGTTACAATGTTTGCATATCTGGACAAATTTCTCAGAAACTCTAAAGAATTGCTCATTTGTCTGATTTCTGTCAACATCTGATGTTCAGATTACAGCAGCATTGTTGGCTCATGTATGAGCCTCCGAGTGGGCGTGGTCAAGTTTTTCCCTCCCCAATCCAAACTGCCCATTCTTGTTGGTACGTTCATGTACTTGAAAAAAAAAAAATGAAAAAAAGAAAAAAAAACTTTATCCCCCAAAGCATACACCAAAATCAACATGCTTCACCAATATATAATTTTTTTTAATTTTAAAAAAATTTTTTTAACCAGAATATTTTATGTTGCTGAACAGTGTTGAATATCAGCTCTTCTTCTGATAATCTTTTAACTCTTATCTTCATGAATCGCTTGTAACTGATTGGAACTCTTCAAATAATAGAATTAAAAACACTCCAATGAATTGAATAAAATGAAAAAAATCCACTAAATGGTGAAAGGAGGATAATTTTAATCCAAAGTTATTTCCCTTGAAACTGACATTCTATTTTCTTTTTATGAATTCAAGAGTTGAAAAAATGTCAACAGGTGTATGCACACACTTAATTTAGATTATTATTGTAAGATATAATTGTCAAGAGTTTTCCATGTTGGGATTAACATTACTAGACTCACTACTGCTGATATAATGATGAACTATTTTATTTCTGGATTTTGTTTTGTTTTAAAGAGTTCTATAAGTGAAAAAGCCTACCGGACACATTAAAGAAAAAAACTGAACAATGTGATGAAGTCCACTGCTGCTTTATTCAAATTTTTTTCTATTCAGCATTTATTTAAACAGAAAACAATATCCTTATGAAAGAAAAATATGGAATTCTGTTTTGGGAAATGTTTTTACATTAGTCTTTAGTGTATACATTTGAACATTTTTATTTTTGAAGTATTTTTATCCAAATTATTTTCACTTCTTAGCTCCTGTTATTGAAAGGCTTTGTCAGATTTTTTTTCCTTATTAAAAAAATAAAAACACTTTTGTAAATATGAACTAAGAAATTTGCCTCCAAACCGACCATTGGAATAAGTGATCATATTGTTATTTTCAGATTTTTTTTTTTTTTTTCGATAACATTCTGTAAATGAATAAAGAAAACTAGACTTTAAAATTTTAAATCAAGTTTGCTAATTTAGGTATAATTAGATTTCAACTGATGTAAAGATATATACATATATATATATATATATAGATAACAATTACAAATAGAAAAATATTATTCTTGAATAAACACTGTTCACAAAGTGTTTTACCACTGAAATGAGCATTTTTTTTTCTTATATGTAAAGTAGTATGGACTAAATTAAAACTCTTGTTGTAATGCACTGGTTACTCACATGGTTTTATCAGTGTTAACTCCTAAATCCATAAACTGTTCGTAATTGACAGTGGAACTCTTCAATGAAGAGCATAAAAATACTAGAACTCATTTGTGAATTGAACAAAGAAGAAAAAAAAATGAAGTCTGCAAATGGTTTAATTTCAATCAGAAGAAATTTTCCTTGTGCATTTAGAAAAAAAAATTATATTGATACATAGTCTCCTACATATTTCTGTGAGTGACTGCTGACTTGATATTTGAGGTATATTGATTCATTCAGTTGAATGGAAGACGTCTCTTCTTGCTTTGTATAATGAATTGATCTGAGTTTACTAAAACGATTCCATGTTTTATAATTTTTTTTTTTTCAAAACTTGATTCGTATGGTTGAAAAAAATGTGCACATTCTAAATATCTTTGACATTTTATCTCTTTAAATTTCTCAAGTTGGAACAAGTGAATTTAGTTTGTGTTTGAATTTCTATAAAATAATTTTCAATTTTCTATAGCTCTTAACAAAATTAATGTAGTGTGTTTTTTTTTTCTATCTTATGCTTTCAATTGATAACCAAAATCAGTATGTTTTCTAACTTCCCAATGGGTTTCTTGGCAAATTTCTCTTCATATCACGGTATAAGTGGGTTTTAGTTGGTAGGAACTAGTTTTATTTCAAATTTTGTAAAGTTTCCTTTTTTTTTCCTCCATTTTTATGAAATTTGAATTTTTTTTTCCCCTCAGTTTATCACATTTTAATATTTTAATTCAAATTTAATTTAACTTTAACTTCAAAGCCAAAAAGTTAAATTCAATCTCACCCTTTTCCCAGAATTTTTTTTTTTTTTTTTTTTTCACAAACTCTTTGAAATTTGGTGTTCATGTTATTGCTCTACCAGAAAAATTGTTTTTGTTCACCATTGGGTTTGTAGTCAACCATTTTACTGTTGCTTTTTTGTACATAATTCTTTTCTTTTTCCTTCTCTCTATCTCCTGTTCATCTGTTATTGTACATTTTTGGTCTGTAACACACAACAGTGCCTTGGCTGCCAGTGCTAGTATGCCTTACATTGCATACTGGAACAGGGGATAATGGGAGAAATAAAGAAATATTTTACCTAAAAAGAAATGTCTTTGTTTTTATTAAACATTTTTTGATATGTATTTTATAAAACTGCTTGTTGTTTGTGGTAGTTGAATGTGAAGACTTCAGTTATAAAAACCTCTGAGTCCACTCGACTATCTTCTGTTAAAAACCTAATAAAAATTGCTGATTCATGTTCAGATTCACTAATTTCATATTCATCGCAATGTTAGTCATTGGAAAAAATGTCGGATTTTCTAAAATGTAACTTCATTCTATTGACTATATAATTCATTTTATTTTTTTTCAGAAGTATCATTTAGCGGCTTTTTTTGCCTGAAGTCCTCACATGCTGTTGTTTTAATCTCTGCTGTGTAAATATTCAGAGACGAAGAGAACCAAAGATTTTTATTCTACTATAAATTTTAGATAGATTCCTGCACATGGAATAGATAGTTTTAATTTCTAGAGTTATCTTTCCTTGAATGGAAGACGAATAGCTTTTGATTATCATGTATTTATCAACATTTTAGGCCCTGTACTCTCTGGTCATCATTGAGTGTCCGTGGTTCTTGAATGAAGAATCACTTCTTGAAGCCAATGCTTGTATTACTTCAGATGTGTCGCATCCATTTAATTAAAAAAATGAAAAACATTATACACCCATACATGGTGTTGTAAAGGTATCAAATTCCAAGTTGCTTCCTTTTTAATGGGACCAATTTACTAATTAAGAAATGGCCTTTTTGATAAAAGGTTCCAAGGTACTATTTATATCTAAGCTTGATTTGCTAATAAGTTTGACTAAAGAAAGTATGTGGGTTGCTTCCTTCAGACATCTCACTAGTCCATTGTTCTCCTTGTCTATAATTTGAACTTCATCCCATAAGGGCCTGTATCCAACCCTTTCACTCCAAGTATGATTATAAGATGTTGCTATATGTTGTTCCTGTTTTTTTGTTTTCACAGGCCAGCATGTTTGTCCTTAAGTGTGTACCACAGCTGCAAGGAATATTGTATACTCAATTTCTGGTCATGTTTTTTTTTTTTTTTTTTTTTTGGTTGGCAGTTCAGTTCTGGAAAGGTGCATGTGTAGGGTGGTACCAATTTGTAACACCATCTTGATCTTATACTAATGCCATAATCTTATCATCTTCTCCAATGGTGGGTGTTTTTTTTTTTTTTTTTTTTTTTTTTTAACCTTTTTAAGAATGATTTTTGTTGACTATGACTTGTCATTTTTAGCATAAGTGGTTTAAAGGCAAATTTTAACAGAAAATCATATGTAAAATAAATCATGTAAATGAAGGTATCAATCAAATGTAGAAAAACGATTGAGGAGGAAACTTGTAATAATTTTTCATTCTTTTCCTTTCAAATCAAGATGGATATATTTTTCCTTTTTTGTACAGATTTTTCCCAGAGAAGGAAAATCATTTAACTCTTTTCCTCAGAATTTCTCCAAAAATGCCATCACAAATTTTACTCTGGAAAAATCCTTTCTTCGATGGAATAGATTTTTACTTTTCTGTGAATCTTCAAAGCTGCATAAGAGTGTCCAGCCCTTTCATGAGATATATATATATATATTCCGCTTTCTCCTCTGACTTAATAACAGCTGTCTTGAAATTATCTGCACAAGAAATTGATTGGAAACACTCTTATTGGTTTGCCATCGCTTTAGTAGAATTTTGAACACTTTTTTTTTTTTTTCTTTTTAATGTATCACCCACCACACATACAAAATGAAATTCACTAAAACAATTGATTAACCTGTTTCTAAATTTCAATTTTTTTTTTTTCACCCTCCATGATTTCTGAAATTAACGTTACAAATAATCAAAGAAAATGTAAACGTATTTGAAAGAACTTAATGGTACAAATCTCCCTTTTGAAAGATGTATCATTATCTTTGTTACATTAATCTTATGTTAGGTAGAAATATTAGACAATCTCTACCTATCATCTAATATTATGTAAATAAAAGAAATTGCTGATTTATGTGAGGAAAGGTTGGCAAATATAGAGGCAATGGCATGCATACTTTATTCAGTCAAACCAATTAGCCGACTGTACATGGATATAAGCTACTTCTCAGAACCTTATGAAAAAAGCCATTTCTGAAAAAGTAAATGGTTCACCAAATCAAAGCCCCCAAAATACAACACCATGTATTGGAATATATATATATATATATATATATGTATATATATATATATATATATATATATATATATATACATATATATATATATATATAAAACTCCAATACAAGCATACATTTCAGAAAGTGATTCCACATTTAAGAACATCCGATGAAGGCCAGAGGGTACCAAATGATTAATAGTGTATTGTCTGAATTTTGTTAGACTAATAATTCAAGTTGGTTATCTTTGCAAATTAGGCACTTGGAAATTATTGAAAAATGTTAGCTGTAAATCAATTTGTTTGCTTCATTTTTTTTTTTTTTTTTTTTTTTTTTTCAAATTTCCAGTTGAGAACACTAAAAAAAAATTAGGCTTAAAAAAATGGACTTTTTGAAACTGACAGATTTCCTGAGGAAACAAGTTTTATGGATAGAAAGCACAAATGATTTGCGAATTCTTATTTTGAAAAGTGTTTGAAAATTCCAATATGCCCAAACTGGAAAAGATCAAGACCAAATGCTCTTCAAAAAGACCAGATATGGCCATTAAATTGCTAAGATATCAACCGTGTGTCTATTTATTAAGTGTGCCTTAAAGATGGGACAATTCCACGATGTATGTTTTCTATTTGGATAATTTGTTCTGTTTTTATGGATGCACAAAATGGAAAAAAAAAACTTTTTACATTCTACCATTTTCTCTACACTGTAGATGGAAATATTTTTCTGTTTAAGATTTTCATCTTTTATTTTCAAATATTAAAACTACTGCTCTGCCAAGTGCGTGGTGACCAAACAATTTGCCCTCTAATCAACCAGTCAACAAAATAAATGATTTGTTCCCTTATTGGACCAGTTGCATTCATTCGTGTTCATTTAATATTTTTGCGAGCTTGTAAGGCATCCCCATCAGCAGGTGATTTTCCGAAAGAAAATGGATTTATTTCCTAATAAGTGATTCAAATATAGCATTTTCATTAGTCATTGATACTGCTCAAGTTATTTGCCTACAATTGAGCAGAAGACAACTGACGGATCTATATTATGGAAAAAAAAAAAATATATAAGAAAGCTTTATTATTCATGAATTAAGGACTCTCGGTAGGTTAGCTTTCTTGTAAGTCGATAAGTAACACTTGACATGGATTGAGGTGTACTCTTTAAAAAAAAAAAAAAAAAAAAAAAAAAAAATAGCTTATATGAAAATAGTACTATTGAGTTCCATGCCAATTGTTATCTACCCCATTTCAACATGGCTGCCATTCCAGAGTATTTGTATTCTAAAGATGAGTGTTCGGGGGGAAGGATTTTTAGGGTTAATTTTAGTTTGTCATCAATGTATTATTCTGCAATCAGAATGGTGGCCTTTTTAAAACAGGAAGGGTAATTGCCAGATTCTTCAGTTAACCAAATTCAGTAGTCCTACCACACACTCTTGGGAAGACCCATGTTCACTCTTTCCAGAAAACCACTTCAAAAATGGATAAATTTTAGCTAGATCTTTTCCACTTTCAGCTAACTTTATGGCTAAATATTTTATACTGATTTAAGCCCAATTATCAGATAAAATGACTGTTCTAAATTGCCGAGAACAAATAAAAGTGAATTTACAATTTTTATCTATTATTAAACTCACCGGATTTGTAGTGGATTTGCTGAAGAAACGTAAAACAAACAATAATTTAGTACTTGACTCCAAAAATATTCTGATAGTTTTGATTCAAATTTGACTCATCATTCTTAAGTAAAAAAAAAAAAGAATTTCATGTGCAGTTTGATTCGTTTTGACTGACCCTTCAGCTAACTTCATGACTTGAATTATTCAATATATTTTGAGTCACATGACTTAATTTTATTTTATAGCTAGTTTGGAGAAAAAAAAAGCCAGTTTTTTTATTGGCTGAATTAGGGCACTCATAGATTTGGTCTGTAATAACTACATAGTTATAATTTCCACTAAAAATCAATGATTTAATTTGGAAGTACATATTCTGATTTAGTCAGAAATTATCTCCCTTGCAGACTTTTTTTCTCTATCTACTGAAGCAGCCATATTGTATGGAGGGGTGACCGAATGCATATGTGATGTGCAATATAAAAAAAGTAGTTAGTAGTCTGTTATGAATTCCATTGAGTTTGGATTTTCTGTACTTCCAAAACGAATCAGAAGCACCTATTGATAAGTATGAAATGAATAAATGAAAAAAACCATTAGGCTCCTACTTTTGATTATCAGTTTTATGACACTGCAACAAAATCATAGAAGAACTTTATCATTCATGAAGTACTGTAATTTTGACTATTTTTTACCTTCATCTTGTTTAGAAGCAGAAAAAAAAAACAAAAAAAAACTGCAATGTTGTATATACATTTTTGATATACCTACATTCATGTCTGAAATAAAACTATTTCCAAACAAGTTTTCAAGCTAATACTCATTTAAATGTCAAACAAAAATGATTACATCAGAAATAAAACTAAAAATATAATCTAAAATTTAATATAATGCATTGGCAAATGAAAAAGATATATAAATTCAATTTCAAGATTTTCATTTTCTCTTGTTGAGAAGCCAAGAAATATATTGCCATTGACTTTCATGGATGATAAATAATCCTTACGTAGGGACCTTTTCTTTCTCCAGTTGGCCAAAAAGTTCTGTCAAGTGGTTGCAGCTTGTATAGGGGGCCCAATGGAAAGGGACATAAAATAAACACTATCTTCACAACTCTTATGTCCATCAGGAGTATGTTGACCATGGTAGCTTTTCCTTTTATAGGTTCAAACCATGTTTGAAAGATCTGGAAAAGAATATGTAACCAGATGCTAGTTGTGGATTACTGATACTAATTCCAAGGACACAGGTTATTAAATATACACCTCAAGTTGGTATTACCTGGCTTGGAATGAGGGGAAAACTGTCTATAGGCTAAATTTAAGTGGAATTTACATGCTTTCTATGGGGTGAGGAAATATTTCAAATATAGGTTGAAAATGGTGTGTAAATTTCCTAAAAGTGGTTGATTGGTGGGTCAGATTTTGAGCAGAGGTGGTATTTTCTTTTTCACTGGGATAAGTAGGTGCAATCAGTAAGGCAGGTTGATACAGTACTAGGAAGCCTCATAATGTAACCACCTGACCCAACTGAATGATTCCGTTCACATTCTATTCCAAGAAATAAGTCTGAAAGTTGCTTGAAATGTAGTATATATACACTGTTTATTGTCACTATAGATGGCACTACATCAACTAGGCATACATTTGTCAAAGTGAAAAGAATAACTTACCTGGGTGGGGAAAAAAAAACAACAAAAAAAAAAACAACTTTTCATGTCAACAGCACAAGCAACTCAAACTTGGAGAAATGGTGGAAAACTATTGGCTCGAAATGAGGCAAACAGTGGTGCCATCTATGATTAAGGCAAGTGATGTCCCAAGTCTCCTTGTCAGCAAAAAACTTGTATGAGCTTGACATTGTTTCTTAATATCGTACTTTGTTGAGAAGCCAGAGAAAAACTATTTTTTGCAGATAATGGCTTGAAAAAATGCATGTGGGAAAAACAATGAAAGATGCAAGGATTTTGGAACTAGATTAAGAGCCGATAATGGTCCATGTAAGAAAAGGTTTTCTACAGATATAAACTTGAATTCAGCTTGACAAACTTGGCATTATAAAGCTACTAAGTGGTATTTATAGGTATAGATACGAGTAATTAATTATTGGAGGGTTCAGTTTGTCACTTGATAGCAATAGTAAACCAATCCCCCCTCTAAGTACAAAAACTCTAACAATAGTGTACTTGAAGCAGATTTAAGACTAAAATATACAAATGTATTTGCTTCAAATTTTACTATAGGTGCTAGAAATTAAATTGATGCAAATTTACAACGTATTTTGATGAAACACCTCAGTATTCACTGTTGTGAAAAACTGGTTGACGATGAATCGTTAGTGTTAATTTTGAGTAAATGAAAATAATTTTTAATTGACTGGAATGTTAGCTGCTGGAACATGCTAAATTCTGTGCATGAAAATCATCCAGTAGCCGCGTGCCAGAATCTAGCATCTGCATGCGTAAGGCTAGGATAAATCTTTAATAGTATCTTGAGATATATAAGAAATTGTAGAATAATCCCTAACATATCGTGTTATCTTCTGACGCTGACCATTGCCCAGTTGAGGCAATACCTCTGAAGATTTTCCACTATTTCTCAAAATTTGAGATTTAAGTATGCTATCTTACCCATATCCTATAATAGTTGTTACATTTACTCATAAATCTCTAAATAAATGTAAAAATTATTATGGGACAGAAAAATAAAGCAAGTTACATAAGATTATCCAAAATTCTTTGTTCATGCAGTATTCTCTGTGACATGGGGACCTCCTGGCCAAAATTAGTAAAGACAACAAAAAAAAAAAAAAAAGTGACATTGTTTCAAGACAGACAAACAAACATTAGCGCTTATTATATAGATTTATTTCTTCGGGAGTAGTACATTATACAATCTCAGAAAAAAAAAAAAAAAAAAAAAAATCAAGATTGTCATTTGTGTTGTTATTGTTAATAAGATGATGATAAAATGGTGTCGAGAAGAAAAAAGAAAAAAAGAAAAGAAAAGAATAAAAAGAAAAAAAGGTCAAAAATTAAATGCTATCATACTGTTAAGTTCTGATTGTTGGTATTGATGGTTTGATTGAGGCTCGCTTTTGGAACCGTTTTTATTGTTATGGAGTGGTGAGAAACATCTTGCAAGACATTATTCAACTATCTACATGTGTATTTGTGTTCCCGATTACGTGTCAGGGTCAAATAACTCCTAAGTAAAAAGGGAGGATTGCGTAATTTTGATTATGATAATTACACAATCAGGTTAAACATTGCAGTATTTAAACAACTTTTAAAACCAGGTTATCGATTCAAAATATGAGGTTTTTTTTTCTAAATGCTATAGAAATGAATTTTTGGCAATCTTTGCAGTAATACACAGAAGAATGGCCATTTAGAATGGCTAAAAGTAGCTATAAAGAGAAAGGGGAGGTTTAAATTTTGGTTATGTTCCATCTCCAGGTAAATATATGCCCCAAAGGCTCAAAAAAGTATAAATATATAATACATTCAAATAATGTTCTGGATCTAAAAGGTACCGTTATTTTAGTTTGTATAGAAATATTTATTTTATTCGTGTATACGCTATATATATTTACACTTGTCGGATCCTTTGTATGAGTTTTTGGAACAATTACCTGGAAAGAAAATCTACCCAATCTCAACCATTTTAAGAATCTAGCCCGAACTAGCTCTCTGAAATAGCTGTTATCCTAAATGCATTGCAAAGACTGCCTGTTTTACAAAAATCTTTAGAAAATAAGTAAAAAGGTTTGTAGGCTCCTAGAATACGTGCGTAAAATTGAGATTCCTGTTCGTAAAATGTTTGATCATCTCCACCTCGTAAGAGAGCCTAAAAAGGCTTAGAATAAATAAAACTGTTAAATTGTTTTTATTTGTGCACCGTTTATAACGTCCAGTAGGCATGAGTGAAGCGTTCGTACAGTAATAGTTGTTTTTTTTTTTAAATTCGTCCTCCATTCTTAACATCGATAATGTTTAAAACAGAGCACAACTTAAATGCATATAAAAACGACTATTTTCATACGTACTCGAGATTAAAACGGAGAACAAATAATATTAATAAAAAAAAAAAACTATTTCCATACAAACATTCAACGTTTCACATTCTCCCACTCGTTGTTGAAAACTGCGCACAAATGAAAACAATATAAATTTATTTAAAGCTATTAAAAAATTGAATTTATTCAAAGCTATTACAATTTGTTTCCACTCAAGGGGGAGATAAGCGTTCATTTTAAAAACAGGAGTTATCAACCCTTGGATTTCATCAATGACAGGTAATGTTTGATAATACAGTTTTAGTCTATGATCGTGAAAGTTTAGAACTAGTTTTTTTTTTTTATACAGGCGTCCCTCGTTATAACGGTTTGTTAAAGCACGGTTCGCAATATAACGCGGGAGGATGGTGGACCCCAAATTATTCATCTAGCTCCAGAAAAGCTAAATCTAGCCCCAAAATAGCAATAGCAAAGCTGATAAAAACCAGTTGCCAATTTTGCTATTTTGGAGCAAGAAGATTAGCTGTTTTGGAGCTACATCTTCTAGCTCCAAAATAGCTAAACTGGTTATATCCATCTTACGCGCATATTCAGTGAATCAACCAAAAGTTTTAATGATTCAAAACTCATCAGTATTCAATTTCAACACTGGCTTGAAAGTTATGATAAATATATAAATCTTTCATGAATCTACAAAAAGAAAAAACATTTCAATCATCAGCACCATTTTCAAACAGAAAAAAAGGGCAATGTTCAATTTAATAGCAAAAACCATCTCGGAAAAAAAAAGTGTATATCGCCTAAATTGATAAATTTCCATGTATAGTTCGTCATTTACAGCTAAAACATTCTTTAAAAATGGCGAAAATTTAATTTCTAAGCATTGTTCGTAACTTATAGCTAAAACCGTCTATTTTTTTTTAAATAGAAAAACTTCCAATTCTCAGGTAAATATGCCAGAGTATTTTTTTTTTCCTCTTATCTTTACAATGAACTTTTTGAATTAAACTAAATCCAACGAAAGTCGAAGCAAAAGGGCGATAACTCTAAGCTGAAAAAGCTGTTTGACCACCATAAAA
The DNA here is from genome assembly GCA_963457665.1 of Thysanoteuthis rhombus. Lineage (NCBI taxonomy): Eukaryota > Metazoa > Mollusca > Cephalopoda > Oegopsida > Thysanoteuthidae > Thysanoteuthis > Thysanoteuthis major. The sequence goes on along the minus strand of OY735243.1, from coordinate 1,914,598 downwards.
TTGAACATTACCAAGAAAGTTATATTTTTTTAAAGGTTTCATACCTCCTACACCTGATTTCAATAAATGGACACAAAGATATACGGCAGATCATGAACCAAAAAACAAACTGAGGGGGGCCTGGGGCAACAAAGTATAAATGGAACTAAACGAAAGATGGTCGGTAGTTTCCAAATATCTGGGTCCATACATTCACTGAGCTTGAAATATATCCAGTTACCTCCCTTTAATTTAATACTAATACTGCAATTTTCCGTGACTCTTTTGGATTTAGTAATCAATGGTTACTTGGTCCTAAAATACAATAGCACAAAGATTGCTAGAGGACTAAAAATGGCTAGATTTTCCATTTTTATGATTTCCAGCCAACTTTTAGCTGAATATTTTCAGTATGCTTCAAGATTCATACAAATGATTAGGGTGTCAAAGTTAGGGTTAGTGTTAGGATTTTGAGAACAATATCTTAGATAGAAGTCATTTGTAGTGTATATAAATCAGTCATAATGGTTTATATAAACATAATTGAAACAACAAGCAGTAAGGTACTGTACTCAATGTTTAGTTGAAATTTATATTTGCTTAGATAAATCTAAAAAAAAAAAAAAAAATGCCACCTGTTGTATCAATAACAAATGGACTTTTGCAGCTTTCAGAGTGAATTCAAGGGAGGTAACTACATATTTGATAAGCTTAGTGAATGCCTGGACTCAGATATTCAGTATGTACCAAATGGTCAACATAAATGACCCATTGATAATATTTGGTTTTAATTTTGTGTATTTGATCTTTTTTGTTTGCTTATTTGTCATGTCAAAATTCTCAAAAATGTTGCTGTATCTAGTTATTTAACTCTGAAATTCATAAAATTTATGAAGGGAAATTTATGAAGGGAAATAACTCCTGATTGAAATAATCCCCCTTTGACCACAGGTGATTTTTTTTTCTATTCAATTCACAGAGTTCCATTATTTTTAATTCTATTCATTGTAGAGTTCCACTGTCAATACAAGTGGTAACAAGCGGTCCATGAATTTAAGAGTCACATGGACAGGTCATGGTGAACCTTCTTTTACAAGTAGCTCTTTTTCTAATAGTTCATGTTCTATATCTCCATTTGTTATATTAGCAGAGTTCACATTGTCGCCGTCATTAACAACGGATTCTGATTTCTGGCTAATTTCACTGTCAACTTTTTGTTGAACCGATTGTTGTTCTGCGTTTGTTGTATTAGGCTGTGTCTGCTGTCTCCGTAACATTTCCAAGCGAAAACGCTCAATATCCTCTGGACTGTAAAAAGAAGAAACAGAACGTTATTTTTTCTTTTTCCACTTCTGAAAAGTATATCAGGGACGGGCAATCTGGGTGGACTAAGTAGGCACTGCCTACTCTGAGAAAAGTCATAAAGGTTACTTATCAAACATGCAAAGTAAAAGATTCATAATTCATAGTGGATTTGTAGATTCAATTGATAACAGTCATGCCATGATAGCAGGTCGTCAGTTTTTTAATATGGGGAAAATCTGCTGAGGCTAAAGTAGCTGTTTAGTGCTCCTATGTAGCCAACAGAAAGAGATATTCAAGACGCTCCTATCTCTACTTGGTGAAAGGAGCATTTGTTTCAATGTCTGCTTTCTAATCTAGTTCAAGAAGTAAAAAATGAAATTAACTTGTTATTTCTTCCCCAAATATGAACAGGTTACACACATCATACTTTGAGGAATATATTTTATATATCTCATCAACAAAAGAAATATTCTGATCGATGAGAATTGAAACGTAACTTTTTAAATCACTGAGTATCTATTTCAAAAGTTTATAGTAACAGTTGAAATAGATCTGGCTAGACAATAAAAACCATCACATGACCAACATCTTTTGGCAGCATACAGTAGAGGAGGTGATCAATCAAAAGATTTGAAATTCACCTTTTGCCAGTAGTTGATTACTAAAAAAAATCCGAAGTTTCAAAAAACAAACATGAACTCTGAACACAAACTAAACATCCAATTTAGCATAGACTATATAGTTTTTTTTTGTTGGAGCTTCAATCTATTGTGTTAGGAATCTTAAAAAACAAAGACAGCGTTTTTTTTCTAAGGAGTAAACATTTGAATTTTCAGGCCTCTAGCTCCATTTGTATGGCCAGCTAGAATCACTTAAAAACTGAAGACCATATTGTCCATTAATGATCTAATTAAATGTTCTAAAACAAAAGAATCAAATATTTGAATGTCCAAGGGTGAAGTGAAAGACCAATTAAAATTTCACATAGCAATAGGTCCCCCATTGCAAAAAATTCTTTCAATACAAACTTGAAAAATTTCACGATGTTCACAAAAATGAACAGTAAGTTCAACAATTCATCTACCATCCAAGGTAATAGTGTTCAGTAAGACAGCAATGTGACATAGAATTGATAAACAAGAATTTAAAAGATTGAATTTAAAAAAAGATTTTAAAAAAAATTTTTTATTGTGTATCGATTTTCATGCATTGCAAAATGAAAACATTCTTTGAATATTATTTTTCAATAGAAATCAAATTTTTGTTTTTTTGAAATACAAAAAAGCGAACCTTGGACAATCTATAGACATAATATTTGATAAAAAATTGATCAGAAAAGATGTTTTTTTTTTTCTTTCAATGACATTACATCTTTTCTGATTCTTTAAATAAAACAGTCTTTTTTCCCTCTTTCTGTTGTTTAACATAATTGGAACCAACCAAAATTATCTCATTGAGATGCTTTTTTAAAAAATGCCACACAAACTATGAAAATTTAAAAAATTATCCAGAATCATCTGTATCTCTTTCGTAACTAGATACATTTTTATCTGGCATCTAGGCATTTATTCTTAGACAGACATTTGGTGAATTATAAGATAACAGATAAACAAAAAAATGTAATAAATATTTATCCATTATGAATCATGTACAAGGTCATTATGAAAGGTTTTTTTTTGGGGGGGGGGGTCCGATATTTTTTATTAGGAACAAATTACATAAATTTCATAGGTTTGATTATTCACTTGATGAATTTTCATCTAACGAGATGTTTCTTGGAATGGATTGACCTCGTTGAGAGAGTTCAGACAATTTGAACAATTTTAATTTTCAAGTTTTCTGTTTGATACCATTTGTTTTTTTTTTGCTTTGAACCACTGGAAGAAGAGACCGATAGACGAGACCGACTCTTTACAGATATTACAATTTATAGTGGAAGAAGGCTGTAGAAATGAATTGATCGAAGGATTACATTGAAGATGAAGAAAAAAAACAAGTTTAAATTGTCTATAAAGAGTATTTATATGTTTACAATTTAGGAATGGAACAACGTTTATATATGAAGAAGGATTGGCAAATATTTAGACTTTGAGCATCCCCCAGCCCCATAATGGCAGGGGCCAACATTGTATATTGAGGATTCTTACCTGATTTGCACAAATACGATGCCATTGATGACATTCAGTGTATCTAATACACTCTGTATGGAGGGTGTCTGAATCTGCAATAAAAAAGGAAAACAGTATGGTTAGTCACTCAATAGAAACCATCACATGTTCAATGTCTCTTGGCAGCACACCTTGTTGGGGTTGATCAATCAAACAAATTGAAAAATGGGTGATCAATGAATTATTTACTTCTGCCTCTTGTTGGGCAGTGATTATTGAAAAGTTTGAATTTAGGAAAAAAAAACAAAACAAAAAAATAAAAAGGTGAATGCCACTGAAAATTGATCAACCCCCACTACAAACCTATTCAAGGGAAGGGACGGATTTTTAGAGGAAAAAAAAAAAAAGGGGTCAAAAGGAGGAGAGGAAATAGAAAAAAAAAATAAAATAAAATAAATAAATTTCTTCTAGACAGTAAATGTTCAAAACTTCAGCCCCCTAGCTATATTAGAGCAGCCTGTACGTATGATTCATACACAACCGGCCAGCCAGCAAGTCCCACAAGAAATAATGATAATGATAATGTACGCATTTATACAAAGTGCCGTTGCTTGGTTTGAGAACCTCATTAGTAAAAACCCTACTGGATTGAATTGACAGTAGATTTCTTCAGTCACAGAAATAAAGTTTAAATTCTTATGACAGAATGAAAATAGATAAATAAAGATTCATCAGAAGCCTTGATCATTTCCCATGATATCAACATTTAGATTTTTTAAATCAAATTTGAGAGTGAACAAGAAAAAGAACAGACTATTCTTCAATCAATTTGAAACTATGTAAACATCAAATGTTTTGAACAGTTTTATTACAGTAACAAATGTTGACTATTGCTATCAAAATATGAGTAAAGCTATATAGAGGTCTTACAAAGAAGTCAGTTTGAAAATGAACAAGCCTCGTTACATTTTCGTTTGTACCTAAGAGGTATATATCTATTTGTGTTCCCCATAAGTTATGGGTCATAACCATGCTTACAAAATGAGATGTCAAAAACTTTTACCCTTTTAAACTAGGAACCCTGCAACGTGCACATGAGAAAATCATGTGCAACTTCACAAGGAGAGATCACAAGACAGCACACTATATTAGGGTAGAACAGTCATAGAATCCATCAGAAAACTCAAATGACAATGGGCTGGTCACGTTGCAAGAATGGCAGACAATGGATGTACATCAACTCATAACATGGACCCTCACAGATCATGAGGCTGGCAGATTATGAGATGGCAGACGAACTGGATAGGTTCAGAAGATATTGGCTCCTTGACGCCCACAATAGAGGTGTGGCAAATCCTGGGGAAGGTCTATGTCCGAAGACAGATGGTAAAAGACTGATGATGATGATGAAATTAGAAAGGCTTCAAAATATTCCTCTTTCTTTGCCCACTCTCTATATCCTTCCTCTCTCATGAATGGTATCAACCTATTCAAATTTGGTCTGCATGAAAAACCTTTTATCATCCATAGAACAGTTGACTCTTGTCACAGTCGGAAACTTACCTGAAGTGGTGCAAAGCTGATGCTTTTCTCCCCTTTGCATATTTCATTCATTTTTTTCTGGAAGACCACAGCCTGTTGAGTCAAATGTTTCAAACATTCGGAACTCTCCTTGGTACGTTCATGATCCTCTCCAAGCTGTAAATATAGAACAATCTTTAAAGAACAAATCCACTCACGAGAGTCCAATCGCTAACATTTTCAACAGGGCAATAACCCCCCACCCATAAATTGTCAGGGAAAAAAAAAAAAAAAAAAATTCAGTGAATTGTAGTAATCTTGAACCAACACACAATGGGCCCTGATATATGCTACTCAGAAACCTGTGTTAGACCTAAAGAATGTTCACCAAAAGCCCGACAAAGCATTTTGAGGGTCTCAGTAGCAGATTTGCCAAATTACATGCAAAATTGATGCATATCATGGAGATGTTCTCGTATAAAATTGCATGAACCTTATTAGAAGTCTGGGGACTCTCCAATATCACCTTGTATTCCATTGAATTATTTAATAGAGTTAGGGAAAAAATAAATAAAAAATAAAAATAACATAAATAGGTCTGGTTATTCACTCAATAGAAACCATCACATGACCAATGTCTTTTGGCAGCATGCTGTGTTAGGGGTGATCAATTGAAAATTTGGAAAAAGTGGTGATCAATGAATAAAATTTTTCTATCGCTTTTTGTTGGGAGGTGATCACCAAAAAAATATTAATTTTCAAAAACAAGCATGAATGTTGCCAGACATGAAATGAGGGACCAATTCAGGGAGGAAAGAAAAAAAAAAAAAAAAAAAAAAACACATTATGAATTGAACCCCCATCAAAAATCTATTCTGGGTATGGAATTACAAAGAAACAAAAACAAACAGAACGTTTTTTTTTCTAAACATAAGGAGTTATGTTGAAAATTTCAGTCCTATAGCCCCATTTGGGTGGCATAGACGCAGGATGCCTACATAGATAGCCAAATGGAACCACTAGAAAACTGAAGAGACCTATGTTGACAGGCCCCGATATCTAGATATTTTTGCATGAATTTTGGATGATTTTTTTTTTATAGATAATCTTCTGGAACATTTAGATATTTTTAGATTTTTTTCCCCCCTCAATTTGATAAAGAAGTTTCAAAAGAGCTGGCTATGCTGCCCCTGGGTGAAGGCCATTCTGGCTACCCTGGTAGGAAGACGTTCACTACTCACCACTTGTTTATAAATGGCATAAGCTTCTTTCTCACTTTGCAAGGCAGATCTAAAATCACTTCGGCAAGATCGAGTTCGAGCCATTAGGTGGTGACCCATGGCAACTTTCAAACTTTTAGCACCATAGAATCTAAAAAAAAGATAAAATAACAAGAACCATAAGTTCAAAAATAGGTTCATCAGGAGGAAGGGGAAAAGGAGAAGGAAGATAAAGATAGTTCATACAAAGCTCTGGAGCAAGTTTCATATCAATCCAACATGATACAACAAAGAAAATTGATATTTAGCATAATCAGTTGTGGTAGTTGTAGGAGGATGAGAAGAGGAAGATGTGAATAGTTCAACCCAAATCTGAACCAGGTTTCAAATTAGATTTTTTTAAAAATTGACAAATTTCTGGAAATTCATAGTGCAGTAGTCATAAACGTAGGTGATACCACCTAATGGGTGATAGACCCATTACAGGGTCACAAAATATGTCTATATTTGTCACAACAATTAATTTTAAATTTGGAATTCTCTATGCTTTTTTAGCCAACTAAAACCTTGGTTTTTATTTTTATTATTATCTTAATGTATGATATGTTGTATATTTACTTTTTGGAGCCTTTGTATAAGTTTTTGGAGTATATACTATAGCCCACTTTCCTGGAAATGAAATCTCTGCAATTTCAGCAATATGATGAATCCAGCCATTCTTAGTCAGTTAAAATAGCTGTTAAGTGGCTAATTGAATTTTGAATATAAGTGGGTGGTATAGAAATTTTACTCTCTGAAAAATCTCAAAAAAAAAAAAAAAAAAAAAAAAAAAAAAAAGCACTTCAATTTCAAGTGTTTTCAATCTATTAATCCCTAGAGCAGTGGGTCCCCAACCTTTTTATGCCTGGTACCCACTTCTGAGATTTTTCTAATTGAAAAAGAAAAAACCCCAAACAAACAAATCTCAATGCAATTATTCATTCCCCTTAGACATTAACAGTTTTACCACTATAATGAAATGTTACAGAAACACCAAGATCTTTGAAAGTTGAAAGGACAAAGTTATAAATCCAACTCCATAGACAATTTAATGTAGGGTTCAACTAAGAATAGTTTACAAACTAATCTTTTTTTGACATCAAAGTTCAGTGGAAACACTTGGTATTATGTAAAGGTTTCTGCTTTGAAAATTATATCTCTTGATTTGAAAAAGTATTCATGTGAAAAACAAAGGGGTGCTCGTACAATAGTGGGGTCCAATTATTCAGACAGAAGAGTTATTCCCCCTGTATTAAAGAAAAAATTTTTTAAAGTAGCACAAGGAGTACCACCATACATTGTTAATTATGGATATGGATGTATTGAGATGTCTAGAGAGGCATTACATCAAAATGAATACTCACTTTGTATTTAACTGAAAGGCTTTTTCTAAGAAACGTAAAGAGAGATCGTATTCCTCTGCAGCATGAAGAATCAAACCAATATTGCTCTGAAATTAAAAAAACAAAGACTTATATAGGGATGAAGCCCATATAAACATTGAAAGTAATCAACCAAAAATTTGAGAAGACTCATTATAAATTATATAATATATATATATATATATATCAAATTTTTTGACGCCATTTTTGGCTTTAATTTTTTTTTGTAAATACAAAAATGTACATTCTATTCTAGCATCATAAAAGCTGGTAAAAAAAAAAAAAAAAAATTGATCAGAAATGAAGGTTCTTTCAATGACATCACACTTCTGCCATAATTGCAGCTGCTAAACTAAATACAAAACTATCTTCCTTCCCTTTTCTGTTTAATATAATCAGAACCAACCGACCAAAAAGTGTTCTATTGAGATGCTTTTGGAAGCATCTGAAAAGTGAACATCTAGTGAATTTTTTGTCTGCTATTGAGTTTTGTCAAATACTTGAAATAAAGGCAATAACATGGAATTGAATTTTTTCGGTAAGTATTTTTTCTTCATTTTCAAGTTACTCACTTTTCATCTATCTTATCTTCAAGTTTACTCAGGTTTTAATTGTTATATAGATGTGTCACTGGTGCCTCACCGTCATGGATAGCTTTAGTTTAATAACGGACTTATGAACCCGCAAGTTCTGAGGTTTTTCTGTGGAGAGTTCTCTGAAAAGGAACCCAATTACAGATAGTTATCTTCCACTCCAGAATCGAGTTCTGAAGAGTGATGAATTTCAAGGGGATAGCAAAAATGAAGTTTGAATAACAGCCTGTCTGTTTCTTCCCACATCTTCAGGAAAGGGGGGGGGGGATCAGCCAATCAGCCTCATTTTTTTCCCCTTCAGACATTACTATCAACTAAGTGTACCGGACTACCCCCCCCACTCTCTCATTGAGACACGCATATATATATATATATATATATATATATATATATATATATATATAAAATATACAAGATATACTTACATCAAATAAGGCTACTTCTGGGTGATTCTCTCCATGGCAGAGAATAGCCAAATATCGGGCTCTGTACATAAGACGCAAGGCGTTTGATATCTGGTTGTTGGCAAAACAGTATAAAGCTAAGTGGGCCTGGAAAAGATGGTAAGAAAAATTGATTCAAACAATGATTAACAATGTGCAGATGTCTTCTGTCATGCTAAGCGATGCAACTGATGTAGTAAAATAAAATTTCATTATGTTTGATTGACTTGATACAAATGCTATATTTAAAGAATGGGACAGAAAAAAAATAAAGATGAAAAATGATGAGGAGAAGGAAGCACTAAGTAAAAGAATAAGAGAGAGGCAACAAATATCTATATATAAACATGATTTTTAGATAATATATTTATCAAAATAAAATTCAAACATTAATTAATAGGTTACCCAACATTTTAGGAACCTTCATGGGATTTTATTAGCGTACTTAACATTTTTTGCTAGAAAAATTAGGTGGGAATGAGAGGGGGGAAAAAAAAAAATGAATAAATGAAAAAAAAAAAAAAAAATCTAGCCACTTTCAGACATTTTTAGCCATAAAGGCAGGTAACCTTTTCAACATTTACAGTTTTTCTATAGCCTTATTTGTAAGGATAACCATCTGCAAGAAGGTGGTAAATGCACTCCTATGTAAAGAGTGAACTTACATATTCTGTTATTGTATTCGGATGATCGATGCCTAAAACTCTTTCGCTCATAAGGACTGCCCTCTGCTGATATGAAAGTGCCTGCAAAAAGCAAAAATTTGAAATGAAAATGAGAAAAAGAAAAAAAATTACAGGTCTGCTTAGTCACTCAATAGAAACCTTTATTTGACAGCATGGTCTGTTGCAGGGGGGGGGGGATTATCAACAAAAAAAAAAATAAAAATAAAAAATAAAAAATAATGAAAAAGGCATGATCAATGAATAAGTTCTTCCAGATTTAGTTGGACAGTTATCACAGATTAAAATTTCAATTCTAAAAAGAGTATCATCCCCACCAATAAATTTTATAACAAATGAACCCTCTGGTATTCCTTGCAGTTTGGTATTGGAACCATTGTTATTTCTAGTATTTATAAACGATTCGATAGAAAGTATAAGATCATTTATTGAATTATTTGCAGATGGTAGATTATTTGTTGGACCATCATCGTAAGATATATCACAAATCGATCTTGAGTTTGTCAAAGTGGGAAGAAAATTGAAAATTAAAATCTAAGATAGGAAAGTGAAAAGTACATCATGTTTGTTACCAAAACTGAGGAAAGTGATTTAGGATTGGCTTTTAAAAATTTCTTTTAATTCTAATAATCATGATATCAATTGTGCCAAGAAAATTAGTTGGATAATTATGCTCAAATGGGATGATCTTATTGGCTGATTCATCCTATGACATAATAAAAATTATGTCAGAGACTCTTCAGACTATGACTAATCATTACACATCAAAACAGCTTGAGACTGGGGGGGGGGAGTAATAAAAAATTAAAAAAAACCAGACGACAAAAACTAAAAATTAAGATACTTGAATTATTTAAGAATCAATTACTTAAAATAGTTTTAGGATCTTTAGTGCAGACCTATACATAAATAGCCTCATCATTTTGGACGGATATATATTCTAGTTAATAAGTGTGTAAATGACTGAAAGATGTTTAATGTTGAGTTGAGACTTGAATTAAAATTAGGATACATGAATTATTGAAAATCAATAACCCAATAAAATACCTTTAGGCTCTTTAGTATCCATACATAAATTGCTGTCATTTTGAACGGATATATTCTAAGAAATAAATTTTAAAAAAAATTTTTAAAAAAAAATTCCTTACCTCCGCATATTCTCCCATGATGTAGTTGAGGCGAGCTAGAAGACGTAAACACGCTGCAATATCAGGATGCATGGCACCATAGACATTGTTTAAGAGATTCAGTGCTTCACTGATCAAGTCGTAACCTTCCCTAAGCAAACCCTGCTGAATCTTATTTTGACCACTTGAGAAGAAATTGTAAGCATCGGTTGCCTGGAGAATAAAAGTTCAGTATATTTCATTATCAGGAATCATTCATTCATTAATATAAATACAGAATATTTTTGGAGAATCCCTCGAAGGGATGGAAACACTTTGGCCAGCTATCACTTTGATTTTATTAGTTTCATTACATTATACTCTAGAACCCCAAGTAAGGGTTAAAATACTTTGGTCCACACCCACCCTGCTATGTCGATTATCAGCTAATGAGTACTTTCATCATCTTGACCTACTCTTGGGGTAATCCCATTTCCAACAAAAGCACTATTAATTATCTCAAACAAATTCATCAGTTGATTAAAAAATCTCTATTTCTCAAAGACTTTCATTTCATGAATATAATTCAATCTACCCTTAAAGGTTAACCGTCCTATTATTGACAATTTAAGTGACTTCTAAGTGTTTCAGTACAAAGCACAATTTAGCCTTTTCTCTCAGGTTAGACTGCACCTATACCCATATTCAAAGGCCACTTTTTGACACTTGCCTCTTCAGTTACATTGTATAAAATAAAGTGCCACTTTTTGACACTTGCCTCTTTGGTTACATTGTATAAAATAAAGTGTCACTTTTTGACATACTTGGCAGTCTTGACAATTTAGCTTCTCCAGTTTTGTTCTTTCTATCCAAGTAAAATCTCGTGTCACTTTTGATACTCTTGGTGCCCTTATACTTCTTAGACAAACATCTATTCAATCACTTGTCTTTGATTGACTATGCCTAAAACACCTGCATTCATTCTTGAGTACAGAATTTCTGTTCTTAGTAAATTTTACTGTCTTGGAAAATCCTAATTAAAATCAACTACCATTCTTACATATTTCTAAAATACACACACTAAGTACTGTGTTAAAGCACCGTACACTAACTACATAGCATTTCATATTAACCCATGGTGATGAACTGAGTTGAAATTAACTGAAGTTATTGATTGGTAATAAGTAGGTTTTCTTATGTCCAAGCATATTCAGTATGATAATCCTTGCTGATCAGACACTAAATAAGACTTGTGTAAATAATGACTAAGTTATCTCCCCTTATAGTTAAATATGGCATAAATAAATGATGTACCAAAGAAAAATCATATGAAGTCTTCTGAAATGTTATGCACCCTCTTATATTTTAATAAATATATTACTTAAAAATCATATAATAAAACTTTTACTTAACACTGTTCTTGATAAAAGATATTTTTCAGACCACACGGAAAAAAAAAACAAAAAAAAACAAACTTTTGCAGCTTATGTAATTCTCACAATACCATTCTTCTAACATTAATTTATAGGGTAAATTGACATTTCAGAAGCCTTTGTATGATTTTTAGAGTGTACTCAAGATTTTCAGTTATGAAGTTAGCTGAAAATGAAATATATACAAATCTAGCCACTTTCAGATATTTTAGCCACTAAGAGGGATAACTTTTTTCAATGTTTACATAAGCCTTTAGTGCCAGATTTTCCAGGATAAACATACAGTACTCAAATTAATTAACACTAATAAGTTGTGAAAAAGAAGATGTTAAAGAGACCACGAACCTTTGGATGAACATTCTTCACAACAGGGAAAACATTCACAATATCATCCTCATAGAACGGCTGCTTATTTTTGGAATCCATATTGTAATCTCGTAACAAGATCTGAACTCCACACTTTTTGCAGATTGATCGCAAAAGAGAGACTTTTTGTATACCATATTTCTCAAAAAGGGAATCTACACTATCACTGAAAATAAAAAGTGAGAAAGAATTAGCTGATTTTAGCCAATTTTTTTTTCAGTAATTTTGACAAAAAAAAAATTTTTTTAAATTAAAGTATAGCCCAGGCATTGCAGATATTGTAAATTTTAACATCGGCTGTTGCAAAGCTGGGCACAAAGTAGGGGTCTAATTTTACATTGGGGGGGAAAAAAAAAAAAAAAAAAAAAATTTCATGAAGAAATAACAAAAGGCAAAAAAACAATTTGGGAGAAATATAACTCCCCCACCCCACTTGAGATCAACAAACCAAATTTTAATCAAAACTGCTTTGAGAATATTTTTGGAGCTACATCCAGAAATTTTTCTAACAAATCCAATAAAATTAAGTAAATTTAATAAAAGTAAATGAACTATTTTTACAAATAATCTGTTCTGGAGTCTTAAAACAGTTATTTTATTTGATAACTGGGCTTCAAATGATGGTTCAGCAATAAAGTGGGTAAGATTTAGCCACTTTTTGAAGAAGTTTCAACTAGAAACATTGAGACACATTCAAGATGGCAGATCGGCCAGCTATATCACAGAACAAGTCATCAGCTTAGAAGTCAATATTAGAAAGAATATAAAAAAACTGCATCACGCATTTCAGAATTTTATGAAGAATAATTTATGTATTGAGTAGGAAACATAGAAGAGTCTATTTACCAAGCAAAGAAGCCACATTGATAGAAGCTCAAGTCACGTTCTTATGGATTTCACACACTAATATGCACAGTGATTCACATTAATTTCTACTATACCCGAGCCATTTAAATATTTCAAAGCATATCTACAATTAATACATACCTTTCTAAAGTAAAGTGATAATAGTCATGAATATCATCAACAATTTTTTTCCACAAACTTCTTGGACTTTCACTTAACCATTCGGTATTATCTAAGGACAAACAAAAAAATTAGAAAATGAAATATTTTATACAAAAGAAAAATTTATTCACAACACATGAAAAAGCATTAAGACTTAAGCTAATCATTACTCTTGGTAGCTTATACTCTTACTAGTTAATACCTGTGAAAAAATACAGAGATACATTTGAATTTCAATGGATCAGTTTCAGTTGAAGAGTTCATAGTTTCAAATGTTGAGTAGGAAGTACTTTTATCAGCAAAGACTTTATCCCCTAATGGAAGAGTCAAGCGTTATGGAAAAAAAAAAAACACCCATGGTTGCACTCATTAGTATCAGATCATCTATATTGAAAAACCAAGTTCTACATAAAACCACATCTAAGTGAAAATAACTGGTTACTGTTTTTAGAAACCAAGAAAAAGAAAAAAATACACATTTGGTTAGTCACTCATTAGAAACTGACACATGACCTGACCAACGTCTTTTGGCAGAATGCTAGTTATTCATCACATTTTTCTTGCAGAAGAAGAATTTATTTTAATAGTATGTGCTACTGTTATTCATCGATCAAACAACTGGGAAAGAGCTGATCAATGAATAAGTTATTTCTTGCGAGACAGATAAGATGAAAAATTCAGTAGCTAGGTCCATTATAAAAATGGATTTTTTTTCTACCAAAGAATTTTGAAACACTGGAATAATTTACCATCTTATACTAAAATGATTGTAAAAAAAAAATATCTTGGATAAATTGAGGTGCTATGGACAGAAAATGAGTTGATAGGGCTGTTTTGAAAGTCATCAACTGAAATATATTGAATTTAGGAAAAATGAATAAACAGAATGCCAGGTAAATGTTCCTCTGTACTGGTAAGATTGTAGCATTTTTATAACTTGAATACATATTATAATGCTGAATACATATTTCTTGTGTAAATTGTTTATAGAGATGTCCATTACGACAGTTTTATTTAATGATAAAAAACCATGAATAATAAACATACCAGGGACATAAAGTATTCCTTTGTTTTTTCTCTTGTTTCGCTTTTTGGAATTTCTTTGAAGCTAAAGAGAAAAAAGAAAAAAAAATTAGAATTAAGTGATTCATTTGGTCATCAATAATGAAAAAGGAAATTGGGCACTAAAAAGACTGAAGTAAATATTGAAAAAGTTATCTCCCTTTATAGCTGAAAACTAAAGACTCACTTCATTTCAAAATTTGATGCCAATCCAATGTTAGTGTGGGGTAATTCTCTAAGGTAAAGGTATCAGGAAGTAATTCCACAGCATATATGATAAATACATGAACATCCTATCAATTTGATACACAACATGATACATTAGATAGATTTTTTCAAAGAACCAAATATTCTCTTTTTGTATCATAATACACCATTGAATAGTAAGAGATCACTTCTGGATTGATTTCGATAGATCAAGCACCCCTAAAATCATTTTAGGGGAGCTGATTTTCAGAAACCAACTTGCTAAAAACTAGCTCCAGGGTCACAATAGTACCCACAGAAAATTTCATGAGGTTATGTTGAGTAGTTTTTGTGGTTGGCAAGCATGGACGGACTGAATTCAGTGAATTATAATAAAATAAGGAATATATACTATTTACTTGCCATTTAAACAGTGTAGTTTATTCCAAAATCTCATCTAAAAATCTATCATAGAGGCAAATTTTCTCTATTTTTCAGGCAATAATTAAAGATATTGGTTAATATAAATAAAAAAAGTACTATACAATATTTTATGAATGATCCGTTAAATCCCAAATCTATTAGACTGGGTCAGTTAAATCAAGGCTTTACTGTATTGAAGTCAACTCCAACAGGAGTCGGAGAAAAGGTTTTACTTACATCTTCAATAGCAACTTGAGCGCTAGGAGATTGGAAGGATCCCAAAAAGCAATTCATAAAATGACTAATGGCGGACGTTAGATGCATCTGTGCAACACCTTGCATGTAGCTTTTATAGCTGTGTTTGGCTGCTAAACACACAAGTTCGGTTACAGCTATTGTCTGGAAGAAAAAGGAAAAAAATATTTTTAATAAAAAACTTAATTTCTGCTTTTAGAAAAAAAATAAATAAATAAAAACAAAATATCGCTGAGTGTTGTCAAATCAAAAAATTATTTTTCCAGACTGCCACAAATATTAAATAGCTAAAAAACACCAGAAAGATGCTAAATATGGTAAAAAAACGGCCAAAATTGAGCATTCCATGCTAAAAAACGTTAGTTACTTTGATCATCAAATGAAAGCACAAAAATGCTCTGCCTCTCAGTGTCACTGCTGTAACACATCTCTAAAATGATAGCTTAATGTTGGCCATTAAATGAGAACAATGTACAGTTCCTATGAATTATCTCCCTTTACTTTCACAATTCAATTACTGATAATGGTTACTCAAAAACAAGAAAACTATGCTGACAATTTCTAATTGAAGATTATAAAATTATTGAATTTAGAATCAAAATAACAAAATAAAAGTAACAGAAATACTTTAGAGCCATAGTTTCGTAAGATGGACAGAAAGTCATCTAACATGACAATTATGGCAGGCTGCTTCACACAAAGTCCAGTTTCTTTTAACCATCCACCTTTGGAATGGGCACCACACTAGTGTATATGAATAAGAGAAAAGATTCAAAATATTTGAATACTTACATAAAGATAAGAAATTTGTGGATACTTGGAAAACATATCAGCCACAAAACCCAGGTATCGGATATTTATTCCCCTGTAAATAAGAGAAAAGGTTAGATTAAAAACAAACTGTCTCAACAAGGATTTCCTACATCAAAATATTAGAAAATTGTTTTGAAATATTTTGTCAAACTCCAGAACTGAAGTTGATTTTGTTTTTCTATCATAAGGACAATCCTCACCAAAATTAAAGGGCGTAAACAGATTGGAAGAAATTATAAAAACGCAATTTCTTTAATTGTTTATTCTAAGTTTCAGTAACCATCTTCAGTTAAAATAGGTTCGTCAACTCTTTTTAGTCCTTTGCAGTCTTCCTCTTAAACGAGTTATGTTTTAGTGTTTCTAAACTTTTACAATCTTAGCAATCTTAAACATTTAGGAGAAAAAGGGAAGATGACCGAGATGAAGTAATTTGTAATAAATTATTTACCGAACGTGCATCGCATCAGTCAAAGATTGGCCATCGATCACGGAAGAACTGTGGTCTAAGCAGTCATTTACCTGAAATTCAATTAAAAGTTTATAATTGACGAAGCAGAATAAACAAAAGCAAGAAGAATTTGGTCTGGTTAATCACTCTAATTGAAACCCTCAAATGACCAAAATCTATTGACAGCATGCCATGTTGGGGGTGATCAATTGAAAAAATTGGAAAAAGTGCTGATCAATGTACAAGCTACTTCTCGTTATTTGTTGGGCAGTGATCATCAAGAAGTCTAATTTTCAAAAAAGTGAATGCTGCTGGGCACTAACTCAGGGACCAATTAAGCATAAACTTACATTGTAAATTATCAAGTGCAAATGCATATAGGAGGTGCCAAACATTCCTAAGGGATTCTCAAAATCCAGACAAATGGGTCAATTAAGCATAAACTTGCATAAATTGAACGACCCCACTAAAAACCTTTCTAGTGGATAGAAAAAAGAAAAAAGTTTCATCTGTATATAATTAGGAGTGTTCAAATTTTCAGTGCTCTAGCTCACACACAGTCAGCCAGACTAACTCGATAACTGAAGAAACCTATGTGGACAATATCTGATATTTTGAATTAATGAAATACTTACAAATGTAGGTATCTGGTGTAATACAAGAAACTCTGCGGCATCTTTCACCAACTGCTTCTCCTTCTGAAACTGTTCACTCTGAAAAGAAAAAAAAAGATTCTTTAAAGAAATTTATTCTCAGTAGTTTCATTTAAATCCACTCAAAGATTAAAAAATTTTCAAAGATTCATCTACTCTAATGATGAACAGTGATTTTCGTTTACTGTCCATAACGCTAGACTCTTCCATTGTGGGGAAAATTTTGCTATAAAAATATCTCCCATCAGTTGTTTTTTTGGTAAACTTTGCTTTTACATACAAACTTATAGTGGAGTCTAACCAGCATAGAGAGGCACCAAAAGTCATACAAAGGCCCCAAAAAGTATAATATATTCATCAGAAATAAACATAATAAGGCAAATTAAAAGCCTGCTTTTGTTCTTTATCAGATGAAATGAATGAATGTCAGTCAGGTACGTTGTTGTACCGTTTCAGTTGTAACTTGATGAGTTCATGGTGTACAATTTGATAAAGAACAAATTAATAGCTTTTTTGCATTAATTTCTGATGAATATGTTTAATTATACTTTTATTATTGAAAATTTAAAAAAATCATAGTTTTTGAAACCTCAATATATTTCTCTGGCTGGTTAACCTTGGTGTTTTCAGATTTTTGCAAATTCGATATTTTTTTAGAATTTCTTGATTAAAAAAAAAAAAAAAAAAAAATTGATTTTTTGGGGCAAAATCATATTTTATCCAAAATCTTAAAAAAGTAAGTAGAATAAATGAATTTAATATATTCATCTGATTAAATTTTTACTGTGACCTTTTCAAATTTTGAAACAGCATGCATTAAATTGAAAAGATGTAGTGTATTTATAGATGATTTTTAGATGAATTTCAGGAACATTTAGATAATTTTTATATTTTTTGTCCTAGATGATTTTTTTCAATAACTTTCTTGAACAAAATATTTTAGGATTTATTATCTTCAATTTTGTATATGAAATTTTTTAGAGTTATGGAATTTTTGGAATGTAGCCAAATGTTTTTGAAAATTGTTTAAACAAAATCGCAGGTTTTGAACAGAATGTTCTTTCTTGTTTTTTACTAGAAAAAAGAGTAAAAGAGCAACTGACCTCAGAGTTGGCATGTTTCACGTGTGGCTGGTAGACATCAGGATTGAAAGCAATCAAGAATTCTACAAAAAAAAAAAAAAGAAAAAAAAGTGATTGATTTTTTAAAAATTTATGAAAAATGTCCGATAGACTTTCAATAGTAAGTGTCACAGGACCAATGTCTATTGGCAATATTTCTTATTGGGGGTGATAAATTTAAAGGTTGGAAAAATGAGATAATCAATGAATAATTTACTATTCTTGCCTTTTGTTTGGGTGGTGATCATTAGAATTTAGTATAAATTTACCACCCACTAAAAAGCTGGGGAGGGGGGGGATGAGAAAAAAGTTAAAACAAAAGAAAAAAAATTTCTGGACATAAAAGAAAGTGAATGATCGAACTTTCAGCCTTCTAGTTCCATTGTATAAATACACTGTATGCTTACAAAGCCAGGCAGATCAACTTAAAAACTGGAGAAACCTATGTTTCTAAAAAAGCTTGTTGCAATTCCATTAAAATTCTAATAATGAAAATTTAGCATAAAAAGATGAAACTTTTTTTTACAAAAAATGTAGTTTGAATTTGATAAATATATAAATTTATAGGGAAAAAAAAGCCCCCAAATCCCCTTTAACAATGTCTTAAAAGCAGAAATTTTCAAATTGCTACAAATGTTTACAGGTACCTTTGGTGGAAAATGGCCCAAAGTTTAAAAATCTCAGTGTAGAAATTTTCATATTTGACTCTAAAAAATAAATTTGATACAGGCTTCCCCCATTATAACATGGTTTATTATAGCATAGTTCACATGGGAAGACACCAAAACCATCTAGCTCCAAAATTGCTATATATAACCACAAAATAGCTTAATTAGCAACACCTGGTTATGATTGGTTGATTACAATGTGGGTGGATGGTGAACTCCCAAAATAGCTATATCTAATCACAGAATAGCTAGATGTGGCCAAAAATTGGTAGATAGGAACTCCTGGTTTCTGCAGCTTGGTTATAATGCGGTTGGTTTTCTTGGACCCTAACACCTTCATTATAACAGGGGGGGGGGGCTGTATTTCATGTTGAGAGCATACCTGTATCAGCAAGGGACCCAACAGAAGTAGCAGCTTTTCTCATTATTTCTTTACCATTTTCAGCCACTGCAAAAAGAAATTCAGTTTTCAAATAAGAAGGCTGCATAAATAACATGTTTGATGACAAGCAGAAGATTCGCAAAAAATCAAGAACGGAGAGAAAACAGAACTACTTTCAAATTCATTACAAAAATTTTTGTACTCAATTCACAGAAGAGTTTCAATTCCTTATTCTATTCATAATCTGTCTATTACAAGCAGTCTATAATTTCAAGTAAAAAACATGTTACTTCATTTTTATGATTATTGACAAAGAAAATCAAACAAGAAATCCTATACAACAACTGGACAACAAAGTTTACAGCATGGCTACAAAACCCATTTGCACTATTCAAAAGAAGAAAGATGTTCTAAAAGGAAAAATAATTATAATAAACTAACATCTTTTATCATTTATACATTATTTCTCATCCGTCTTTTATTGTCCATCATAGGACATAGACCTTCCCCAATATTCACTAGACCCATCCTGTCATGGACTCAATACATTCTGAACCTGTCCAGTTCTCACCATCTCATATTCTACCAGCCTCACACGTAATCTCTGGGGATCCATGTTTTGAGTCAAAATATCCAGCAGTTGTCTGCCATTCTTGCAACATGACCAGCCCATTGCCATTTGAGTTTCTTTATGGATTCCAAGATGTCTCGGACTCCTGTTTTTACTTTTTTTATACTTTGCTGTCTTGTGATCTCTCCATAGAATATCAAGGATTCTCGTGCGCACATTTCATGGTTCACAGTCTAAGGGTCAGTCTTTTAGTTAATTTCCATGTTTTTGAAAACTTATCTTTAGATTTTATGAGCCTGATATTTTCATTGGGGATGAATTACTGAAATCCGATAAGTTTAATTATCCACAAAATGAATTTTAATCTAATACAACAAATTGCCCTCATTATCACTGGAATTGATAGAAACAATAATAATACATAATGAATGGCCTCCATTCTGTCTCTACAGACAATGGAACGTTCCCTCTAGGATGCATGCCTCGGTGAAATGTATGGAGATACAGATACTGGGATGCCCTGTTATACCCACTTCCCTGAACAATCAGGAAATAATTACTTACAGGTTTCACTATCGGTTCCAGTCAAAGCTTCGACAATTTTCTTGGCTTCATCAGTTGCGATGTCTTCAGCTTTAACTTCTGTGGAAATTTCTGTGCTTGTGAATCCATTGGTCTATAAGAAATAGGTTAAGATAGTATTTTAAATAAATCTATTGGTCTATGACGGTTGTTGAGAATGTTCTTGGCTTAAGGGTAGTGGGGGATGTGTGATGCAAGATGCAGTATATAACTGTGCAACCAAAGATCTGAATTTTCTTTACCGGAGTTGTTTATTAAAATTTATTATTTTAAATTTAGTTATATTGTTAGTATTTTGTTGTGTCTAAATGGTTTTATTAACTTCAATGAATTTTTGTAAATAACTACAACATTCTCTTCCCAGAATTGAATATGAAGTAGTTCTATCTTAATATACCACACTTCAAGCAAATAATGACTTGTGTCAATAAAAAAAGTCTGAAACTTGTAATCTATCAATTTTATTGTAATAATCTTTGTGTTATTAATAAAAGAAAGATTGGTCTGTATATCAATTATAACAGAATTCATATTTTTTTAGTAATGAATTTCAAATGATGTATTAATTATTTTCGCTTACTTTCTTTGACTAACTAGTACACAACAGCAGATGTATAATTATAAAATTATACTATCAGTGGTAGCAAATATTAGTTTAGAGTATTCCAAAATTTTTCCTTATTGTCAGGTAATAATACAAGATAAGGACTAACCTGTTTTTCTTGTGACTTTTCTCTTTTTTCTTTTGGTTGTGTCTTCAGTCGAAGAGATTGGAACTGAAGGGCTGCACTTCGTACATACATCATATATCGGTTTCTGAAAAGAAAAACAAGTTACCAGTCAACTGTTTTATGAATACATACTAATATACATTTGTTGTCATAAATGAAAACTGAGGTAGCAAATCAATGTAGCCTCACAGATGCCTGACCAACCAGCTAAGTAATGTCCGTGTGGGCACTCCTGATCCCAATTTTCGGGCAACAACTTGAACAATTAGCACAAATACACCATAGTACAACATTTATCCCCCCTCCAAATTTTTTTTCCCCCTCTCTGGTGACCAACCAACAATGCCCAAAGTTAAGATCCCCTCCCAGATAGTTTGGGATAAAAGATCAATTTTTTAAAGATAATTTTTAGATAATCATTCTGGTGCATGTGAAAGCTATGGTGATTCATTCTCAGAGGTATGGATATTGAAGTTATTTTTGAATAGTTAAAAATGTGTAGAGATGTAATTTAGCCCCTATAATATAAAGTTAGCTGTACGTTTGTGTCGGAACATATGTCTATTTACTTTAAATCACATACAAGCAACCACTGATTTGGCCTGCAGAAACATTTTTCATGGTCCAAGCCAATCTTAGTTTTTTTGAAATCTTATGTAATTTTTCTCAGAAAGTCGATTTCATAGTTGATATTTTAAAATTACAATTGGTTAGGCTCCACAAATCTTTTTATAAAAAAAAAAAAAAAAAAGAAAAAAAAAAAAAAAAATCTATTGTTACAAATGTTGTTTGCTGGTTGTTCTGTCATTTAGGGAGAGGGGAAGCTAAAAGGAGGAGGAGAAAGAAGGAAGGGAAAGAAAGATGAACAACACGTCTGCCTTCTGACCTTCCAACACATACCCATCACTCCCCAATCTCCGACTCTTAATATCAAATTCACCGTTTTTCTTTCCCAAGTCCCTTGTCTCACTATCTTCTCCAAAGCAGTTTCCTGCTTCATCTACATATTTCTGATTTTTTTTCAATAAAAAGAAAATACAATTCTCTTTGTTTGCAATAAATAGATTTATAATAAATATTTGCATAATTTGTCAATATGTCTGAGAGGATTATTCAGCATATGACTTCTTTTCAGTCTGGGACAGACCTTTTTATTATCAAGGACACCTTGTATCTAAATAAATTTTCCCCACAAAGCTCAGGCTTTTAAAAGGTCTGCCAACTCAGCGAGTCCATAGACCCCAGTAATACCTTATTGGACTACAGATTGGGAACATCTGGTCTACAATGTTTCAGAATTTGGAAATGGCCACCCTGACAGTGTGGTTTGAATAGAAATGAGAAATGTCTTATGCCATAGTTTGCTGAAAACAATACTCACTCTGTGAAAGCTTCAATTAACTCCTGACGCAAACAAGCCAATTTGTGCCGATGGTCACGAGGAAAATCAAAACTTCTCACTTCTTTTCTCAACTCCTTCTCAGCAACTTTGAAAAGAAAATATACGATTATCACTTAATAGTCATGTGGCCGATGTCTTGACAGTATGTTGTATTAGCAAAGATCAATTAAAAAAATTGGAAAAAGTGGTGATTACTAAACACACCGTGGACTAACCCTTAAGCAATAAATACATATGCAAAATATGCACATTTCGTGTTGAATTATAATGAATTATTTAAACTGTTTAACATATAAGTTTCTTTGTTTAATTTCTCTTATGTACAGAGTTAATGCAAACATCAAAATGATTAAATCATCCACATGAATACTATTATAGAAAACTGGTCATTATGCAAGCATAAGTTTTGTTGGTAAAGACTTAGTTTTGTGAAGTAGTAAATTTTTGTGGGAAAATATTTTTTCCAACAAGCAATGATCAATTTTTGGAAATCAAATTGTTAGTTAACGGGAAGGCCAAGGAAAGGGGCACCAATTTTGGGCATATACGGCCATGTTAATGAATGTTACTTCTCTTGCCTTTTGTTGGGCAGTAATCACTCAAGTCCAAATTTTCAAAAAATAAATGCACACTGAGGGACCAATTTAGCATAAACTTACATTGCAAGTTGTCCTCCAGCCTATGTGGGGATAATTTTCACCCCAACAGAAAAAAAGGGGGGGGGGGGTAAAAAATTTTTTACAATATTTTTATATATAAAAATATGTCTTACCAGGTAGGAAGTTAACATCAGGAGGAAACGTCCGCAAAAGGTCAAGAACGTAATGACGCTGATCATTACCCACAATGCCCTGCAATATAAAATTCATTTCAAGTTAGAGGAAAATGAAGGGTACTTAAAATACAATAGTTTTAGTCAATGGAAGGAGAGCATATATTCTGGGGGAGGGGGGGTATATCTGGAATATATCTTAGTGGCAACCCTATCACACGATAGGCATTCCACTCACCATTTGTAGAGTAAACAAGTACAACACATTATACGATCCAGATGTCAAGTGCATCATCTGACTGTTGACAAAGGTGCATGATCCGGCCTTAGGGTGACACAATGAAGTGAGCATCAGCAAATAATACAAGCGGTCTATATTGGAACATTGAGTTGGGGTTATATAAAACAATTGTACTGCACCATTATCCTTTATTGACCACTAGTTTACCTGTGCCATAAAAAATGACAGCACATGCATACAAAATATACAGGCCTTCCTTAGATAATGTTGATCATTGTTTTTGTAAAGCACGACCAATATTCTGTCTGGTCTCAGAGTTGGAACATAATTTTGTTCACACTTTCTGATATGCTACAGAGACAAATTTCCACCATTTCTCATTTTCTTGTTCAAACCTTTCATCAGATCCCATGACAATACAAGACAAGTACACATGGTAATCACAACTACAACAATTACATGTTTGATTTGAGACCTGTTATAATAAATGAGGTTAAATGGACACACTCAGGGCAAAAGGGCATGCTAGATCATGCCAAGATCAGCCACAATTCCTTGGCTAGGATGAGGTAATGTTTGAGGTCACACAAGGTCAACAAGGGTTTGAATTCTCTTTAAGCAGAATACTAGAATGTATACCAATTCCAATACTCAGAAGAACTTGTACCACCGTTTACATCTTAGTAATTCAAATATGGTTTTTGAAAAAGTGCACAATAATCCTGACCGTACTGTGTGGATACATTGTATTTATATGAATATGGATTAGAGATTTTTGCTGGGTTCTAAATATCTATTAAAAATATGTACTAAATATTAAAAAGGAATAAATACCAACTTACCTTACATTCAACAGAAGAGTAGAGTTCTATTTCTTCATCTTTGGAATTTATTACCCTGTTATAAAAAACAAAAGAAGAACCATAAGTTCAAAGATGCATCTACCATCCAAGGGTGGTGGAGGAGGAGGAGGAGCAAATAGTCCAAGTCAATTGATTCTCATACTGGTAAAATATTGTCTGTCCAATGTGACCCTTATTTAGAATTAATACACATGGAAAAAATTCAACGTTTCAGAGTCATGTGTATCAATTTTCATGTAATAGTGATTGAAATATTCTGCAAGTATTATTCCCAATGAAAATCATAACTATTTTCACCATTTAGGGTCATTTACAAGAAAAAAAATATTATTGATAGATATGTTTGTTTAGTAAAATTTGATGTGATTGTCATAATACAATAATTAGGTGTTCAGTAAGTTAAAAATATCAAAAACTTGAAGGTCAATGCTATCAAATGAGTTTTTTGAAACTTTGATGCTGATGGACATTATAAGAGATTTACTCGCTAAAATTGTGATTATGATATTTCTTTTCTTGCGAAAGACAGTTTTTCAGATTGCTTGCTGTGAAGGTGATATGTGATTTAAGATCAACTCAAATTGCTTGTCTTATGATTAAGATTTTAATTCATATAATATCAATACTATCTTATATAAATGAATAAACTTTCGAGGAGGTGTAGCATTGTATTTGCTTACTTAAAATCATTGCTTCTATTTGATTCCTAAGCTAAATTTCAGGATTAGGTTGGCTTTTTTACAATTCCTCACTCCCTGGTAGAGATTTTAGTCTGTCACGAGTTATCCCCCTTGAAGTCTGAAAATGGCTACATTTTACACTTCCAGCTGACTTCATAGCTAAAATTTTCAGGTACACTTTTGGTTGACATTTTCTAATAAACTGGTGTTACCCGAGAAGGTGACTGCGCTGAAGAAAGTTCTGTATGCGCTATACTTATCTACAATTTCATCTAGATCAGTGTTTCCCAACCTGGGGTACTAAAATTCATTCAAATGGGTGCTGGGAATTTTTTAGCATAATTTTGAAAAAAAAGAAAAAAAAAAAGAAAAGTACAATCAAAGAGTTAGAATGTTACTGAGGACACTTCACAAGTCTGCAGCACGTATAAGCTGGAGTTCTGGTGCAAGAAAGCAAGAGCTTAAAACTAAAACTTGGGGTCCGACTAGCCCCAGTCTTCTATACTTCATAAGGGATTTTTTTTTTGTGAATGAACCTGTGTAATTGGAGAGTACCCAATTTATAGAAATTTCAAAGTGAGTGAGAAAATAATTGAGATAAAAAAATAATGGAAATAAAAACAGAAGTGGATCAAAAAAAGAAAAATTCTTACTTGTGCGGCTGGACTTTAAGTGAAACAGCAGTTTTTTTTAACTAGAATTTAAAAAAAAAAAAGTGAAAATTAATTAAATAAAAACTTCTCAGACCGACAGAAGTTTTCAACATTCATAGTCAAGAAAAATGGGGCTATTGCTTTCTTGAACCCCCCCTGTGCCCAAAGAAAGCAAATTCATAATTTCAGGTCACCCATGTATGGTTCTCTATAAGGCAGATTAGAGGAAGAGAAGAAAACTCAAGTGGTCAGCAGCTAAAGTGTGACTGAAAGTTTGCTGCTGGCATGAGTTTAGCTAAGAAACATAAGTTTTACTCTTTTCCTCTCTTTGTTGATTAAAGAGAGGGAAAGAGTGAGACTCATGTAAATCAAAAGGAAGTTCAAAAATAGAAATATTCTAAAATAATTATCTATCCATAGATAAAACTATTGCAACATTTACCATCATAATACATATATATATCTAGAAAGCTTTATAGCTTTAAACACTAAATAAAAAGCTTTGTCAATTATTTCCCAACATTTATGCTATTTATGAAATTTCTTATCTTTGTTTTTTTATGTTTTACACAGAATTTGATATTACAGTACCATGAATGAATTATTCTTGTTGGGATCATCAGTTTTCCATGTAACTGTTTTGGGGATTTAAAAACAAAAGTTATAACATGGCACCCCAGCAGTGTTGATAAAAACACCACCTCCCCTAAGCTATGATTTTGATATAGAGTTTTTATTTTTAGGTCCATGTTTCATCACATGTAGTTCAACATTTGATATAGGGTATTATCATAATGTATATGGATGTTACTTTATATTAAACATCAATTTTTTTTTCAAACACAGAGCATACCCATGTAGGTAACCCTAAAAAGATGTATTTGATGATTAGGGATTAATAAGTATAGCAACACATACATATATATATATATATATATATATATATATATATATATATATAATGTGTACTTTAGAGAGTGAGACAGACTCGGGAGTGAAGTGTTTGGTGGTAAGGTTTATTAATCCTTATATGTCAATGGTCCATACATGTTTCGGGATTCTTCCCATCATCAGTGGTGTGTGCTGAGTGATTATATATATATCCTTTGAATTGAGCATCTTATTTTCTTAGTAAGAATTTAAAGTTACAATCCTGGCTGCTGCAAGGCCAAACTCAACTCCAACTTCTATTCAAACAGATGATAACTGAAACCTTTCTATTGTATATACAATATATAAAAACATACTTCTGAATATATATGTATTCACTTATTTCTATCAGATTTTCAAAAATATACACGACATGTGAATTTGGCCCAGTCTGTAAGAGAGTCCCCTAATAATCACTTGGTTGTGATTTCAAATTTTGTGAGGGAATGTTAATTTTACTAATGTACTTATTAGAATGAAATAAGCCTAGCATATTTCAAACAAAAAACTTTCAAAGATTTGTGAGACTAGTCAGTTTCGTCCAGTCAGTAAGTTCGCCTAAAAAATCATTTTATTGTCATTTCAAATTAAGTTGGGGGGGGGCGTTAATTTTACATATTGGTTTGGTTCAACGTGACAGGACAGACAAACAGTGAAGAGTTTACTCCCCTGATGTAGGTAAGGATTGTTCCCCCATAATTGGTGTTAAAGTAAAAGATTAAAATCAACTCCAGATTAAAATAAATGAACTTACCAGTTCCTCATATTTTGGATTACTGACCACGGATTTCCCAAAATCCACAGATCCATACACTACTGACTGCTCTTGATCTCTCTCCAGGATACCTGCCAACAATGAAACAAGGAATTTTAGAAAAAAGAAAAAAAAAAAAAAAATTATATATATATATATATATATATATATATATATATATATATATATATATATATCTATCTCCACAATAAGGTTCTAACACCATTATGGCCAGATCACATAATCCTGAGTAGTAGATAAAATTATCTAAAAAGCATCTTATCAAGGAAAACCTTTCTATCAAGTTTCAAGTAAGTCCAAGTTGAAACTGAAAAAAAAAATCAATTCTTAAACATAGTTAAAAACGACTTTATAGTCAGATCACTTGACCCTTAGTGGAAGATTTTTATAAGCATCTTATCAAGTCTCAAGTAAATCTTATATGAAACAGATGAGAAAATCACTGTTGCCTATTCATGTGACCATGAAAGGAAGATTTTTCTAGGTAAGAAACATCTTATCAAGGAACACATTCCCACCAAGTTTCAAGTAAATCTAACTTGAAACAGGTGAGAAACAATATAGGGTCAGACCTAATGACTGATGGATGGAAAGAGATGAGGACGCCTCAAAAAGACATTGGAAAAAAGAAAAAAAAAAAAAGGGGGAAAAAAAAGGACACATCTTGCTTGATTATCTAAAGATGAACTCATGTTTCAAAACTTTCTTCAGTGAAGAGTTAATTCATGTGTTACAATTATTTTTTGTAGTATTGTCATTGTTTAAATCTTCAAAGTCCTCTACATACAAGATTAAAAAAAAAAAAATTAGCTAATAGTCAGATTAATATTTAAAAAAAAATTAAAACTAAATCAATAAAGTTGATAAAAAAATTGTTTTTTCTGGTAGAAATTTGCTTCTTTTTAAAAAAAATAATTCTGATCATTGAATCAATTGTCATTCAAGGAAGCAGATGGAGATCCTGGGGTGTCCAATCATCAGAATCCCCTTCTCAAAGAGAAACAGAAGGATATATTTAGCATCAGCAGCTGCCAGAAAGATGTCAAATAGGGTGTCAAACCACCTAAAGGGGGTTCTAATTCCTTGTTTGGAATCAGAATTATCCTTCTCCTAGACTGGTGGCCTTCCCAAGGAGCCTTATTTGCCTTGCTATTTTACCCATAACAGAGGGAGATGGATTTATGCATTTCCCAAGGGCATTAGAACAAAATGTACATAGATAGCCCTAACCAAGGGTCATAGATTCAACTCTGAGCCATTACTAACTACACTAATCGCACCTCCATTTTGGGACATAACCTATTGGAAAATAATACTTATAACACAGAAAAATTGAAAAAAAAAAAAAAAAAAAAAAAAAAGTAACCTTCACACACACAATAAAAGTAACTATTTTTACATACCTGGAATAATGGATTGACCAGTAACTCTGTAGCCTCTATAATCAACAACAACAGTCCCCAGCATGTATAGGCCTTCGGGATCAACAGCAAAATAAGCCTTCACACCTTGTAAATCATTGCCCTGAAAATGAAAATAATTATTTAAGAGAAAAAAGAAATCACAATAAATACAGTATGTAACAACAACCCTCTAATAAAATGATGTCATGTTTGTAATGTACTTTTATAAGAGAGTGAGAAGAAAGCTGAGCCTGACCAGACTTGGTAGGTACTTTAATGAAGGAGTTGGAAAAAAAAAAAAAAAGGAATGTATAGGATTGAAGTTGCCAAACAAACCATTTTTCAGTTGATCTGGTCATTTTTAGCCTAATAATTTAGCCAATAAAAATCTGCGGTAGCCAATTTAATCTGATACGTAAATTAAAAGTAAACGTACAAATATTATAGAAAATTTATTTAGGAGTCTTCGTATAGTGTTATTTTACTTGATGTTAGCTTATTCATGACTTTCCCCAAGGGTATTAGTTGTAAGTGAACATTACCAGCAGTGCCTAGAATTTAATCTCAGTTTGCCAATTCTATTGTCATTGCCAGGCAGTTACCGAATACGGTAATCACACCTCCAAAATCCATAGTAATTTATTAATCACACGAGTAATTTGCTCTCTTTCAGAATTGTATGATCAGCAAAAAAATAACGGACAGCAAATAGAATTATGGAATTACGTATTTAGGAAGAGTGAAAGAATACTTACAGGAGCAGCATAAGCCGCAGCATCACCACCAAAGTCTTTGTAATGGTCACGGACGTCGAATCCAAGTGAGAAGAAAATATTGTTCCAAATGAACATTTGCATTCTGGCAAAGAAGAGAAGAAAATTATTCAAGATGAAGTATTGCAAATCGTTACTTTTGCTGTGATTCACTTTCATCTCAATCATTGTTGCTTTTCATCACCTTAACTCAGGCTGGGTTCCCCTCAGCAGTGAGTAAATAAAATAATTGTTCTCACTAGAGGCAAGTGCCAGTCCAAATCAGACCCTCAAACTTTTTCTCCTGGTCTAATATTCACCATATCTGTTTACTAGTAATTCAGTTCAATCCATTTCTGCTCTACTCCCTGTTAGAAACACACACACACACACACAGTAAGGCCAGGTTTCCAACTAATGTTATTATTGCAACTACAGTCATAGTTATTATTACATTGTATCAATTCTATACAACCTAATTAATAAGTTTAATGCGGAAATATGAACAAGGCAGGATAAAGTTTTAAAGTAGTCAATATAGTCCGACATGATTAGAACTAATAGAATTAGTCTCATCATTTCAATATTTATTCCTTTACTCACAGCAACAAAGATTTAGATCTTCAACAGAAAACATGCACCCAATTAAAAGAACAAAACCAAATGAAGGATACTTACTTGGCATCTTCACCAGGGTTGATTGCCATCACATTCCCATCAATCACTGCCATCGCACCTCGCGTTGCAGCAGCAACAAAGTCACTATTCACCTGTTTTTTGTTTTTTTAAATAAAAGCAAATTTAACATTTCAGGATTGGTATGGTTTTCGGGGCATTTTTCAGATAGGAGAGTCAGAAACCCAAAGAATCTAAAATTCTCTAGATACAACCAGAAGTTAAAGATTAAAGACCTTTTTACAGATATCTCATTCATGAATCTGTAACAAAAACAGTTGGAGTACATTGTTACTTTCCGAATACCAAGATCGGAACATTCATTAAGCTTTGTGAATAACTAGTTACCTCCCTTACATTTACCCTTAAAGATCCTATTTTCTTTTTGCGTTTTTACTTTTCTGTCAGTCGGCTCAAAATACTTTATATCCTTTATAGATACAACATTTGCAATAGTTAGAGCTCTACTAAAACGAACAAAATAAAGGTTTTCAACAAGAAATTCACCTTGAATATAGCTCTTTCACGTATTAGCCTATCTGGTAAGGTTTTTCGAGGTAGTTCACGAATTGTCTGTATTTCTTCATTCCAGTCTCTGGTCTGACCAGGGATATGTTCCTCATAACCAAGTCGAGTAGAGAATGCTAGAAAAATAAAAAAATAAATAAAATAAATGAATGAATAAAATTTTTTTTTTTAAATTTAAAAAATGCAATTCTTGACAGCTGACAAAATTTCATCTTGACTAAAATAATATAAAGCCATTCTTTTGAATAGGAATTCATGGATTATTCTTTCTATATTTCATATTGTCACAATAAAATATACAGCGATCCCTCCCTTGAAGACAATAAGTTCCACAAAATATTCAATTAAATGAAAATTCATTGAGTGAATAACTAAATCTATTGGATCAAAGGAATTTGTTCAAATTCAAAATAAAAATATTAGCCTCCTGAAACTGGGAAAAAAAAAAAAAAAAAAAAAATTGTAAAAAACGTCAGTAAACCTATTTTTCACTTTTAGTGTCTAAATCTGGGACTGGAGAGTCATTTAGGCATAAAAATCTGTCTTCTGGCGGCAAAAATCAAGGGCTGCTTTTTTTTTTGTTCACTTTTAGGGGTCAAAAGCCAAAGAAAAAGTTCTTAAATTTGTAGTAACCCCCCCCCGATAATAATGCTAGTATGCTATGTGCATAATTATACACTAACCATCTTCTGCTCTGATATAGTCAACTGTATGATCCAACTGAGGAGCGACCCAACTGTAGACTTGATAGGGCGTTGGAACACGTTCAAATGGGTGCTTCTGTGCTCGCTTCTTTAATAGGATGGAGAAATTCCTCTTGAAGGCAGGACTTATCTGTAAAAAATTAAAATATACAAAATAGATTCTTTTTGAAGGCAAGACTTATCTGGGGTGGGAGGGAAAAGAAAAAAAGAAAAAACAAAAAAAAAAAAAAACAAAAAAAAACCCTCAGTTCCCAGCTTTTCAGAAATTGAAGCTAACTCGTCAGATTAATCATTACATTAGAAACTGTCATGTCTTAACAGCACGCTGTGTCTGGGGTGATCAATTAAAACTTTGGAAAAAGGGGCGAGCAAGGAACAAATCACTTCTATTGCCTCTTGTTTGCCTGGTGATCACTAAAATGTCTGAATTTTCAAAAAACTAACATGAATGCTACTGCACATGATTGGATAAGTTACTTCTTTTGCCTTTTCTTGGATAATGATTACAAAGAAGTCTGAATTAAAAGGGAAAAAAAATCGATACAACCAGACAGAAACTAATGGACCAATTTAGCATAAACTCACATAGCAAATTGAACTCCAAATTAGAAAACTAATGGGGGGAGGAGTGTTGGAACAAAAGACAAAATTAAATCATACACCGTTTTTTTTCACGTAACTGAAGAAACAAATTTGTTTTTTTTTTATTAGTTAAAGTTTAATAAATCATTATCCAAAAATTTTTTTAATGACAACTTTTTAGCTTCATCCTAATTTTTCGAGTTGATTTTTTTATTGCATCTTTTTGCTTGATCTGATTACCCTCAAGCAGCGAGTAAACAGCATAGCTCAGAAAATAAAGAATGAGCCTTAGGTAGGATTCGAACCAGAATCCCTGTATCCCACCAAAATATACTGCTTTTTACAGTAAATTAAATAATGGTAGAGGTGAAATCAAGTAATATTGATGAAAATACTACCAGTAAGGTTTGAACCACAAATTTGTGATTAAGGAAAAAACATATCGGAGATATAAACTAAAGGACAAACATGTCAAACTTGCACTGTAAATTGATTTGCCCATACACTAATTAAGGGGGGGGAATTATCAAAAGACAAAAAATGACATTTTCCCTACTCATTGAGGGGAGTGTGTATGTGTGTGTGCAAACTTTCAAGTTTCTATGAAAAGTTAGGACTGGGCAAAGTCTGGTAGATAGATATAAATGTCAGAACACATGAATAACCTAAACCATAATAGATACATAGATACATATGAATGTCAGAATACATGAATAACCTAAACCCCTAATAGATACATAGATAGATATAAATGTCAGAACACATGAATAACCTAAACCCAGCAACAGATTAAACTGGTCTGTTGTGAATAGCAGGGATTAATAATGAAGAAACCTGTGCTGATAGTTTCTCATATCAGTGTCATACTAAGATTATGACAGTGATTCTCGCTATAACACATCAGGCAAAGAATTTATTTTAATTGGCCATTATGAATGGCTAAAAGTTTTCATTTATTTTTCTTTAAACAGCAAAATTTGGGGAGATTTAGGAGATTTAAAATTGTAGTAAATTTTGAACAAAGACTTTACTTATTTATGTAAGTTCCTTTGGAAAAAGAGCAGATCTAAATATTTTGATATTAATTCCAATTGTATATCCTTTCAGTGTTAAGAATAAGAGAAAAATATTTCTGTTAATTGCAACACACACTGACCATGAATCTAATCCTTTATTAATTTATCCTTTATATTAGATTTAATAGATCAGTTTCATTTTTTTAGCAGTTTTAAAAGTTGAATTTTTCTACTTTCATTTGTTCCTTAATAATTTAGCAGCAGCAGCAATGAAATATCTAGTTATTTTTAGTCATTCGAACTGGCCGATTAAAAACTAGTTAATTAAAAGATAAATTTAAAGAAATTCAAAATAAATTTAAAAAAAAAAATTTTTTTTAAATTAATAAATTTTAAAAAAATTCAAAAAATAAATTTTAAAAAAAATTTAAAAATAAATGTTAAAAAAATTTTAGAAATTTTTTTAAAAAATTAAAAAAAAAAATTTAAAAATAATGACTGTTCTGATGTGTTTTTGCAAACCTTGCTAATGGGTCTTACCTGATTTAATAGCTCAATGAGAGAATGAGATAGATGCTTCTGAGCTGCGGGTCTTGGGTTGAACTCATCTTCAGTGGACCTATAATGAATATATATAAATACATATAAAATATTATACAAAGATAAACTTAAATTATGTAGATTCCATAGCAAAACAAAAAAAACTTGAGTTGATATTCTTTAATGAATATGGAGGTGCTTAATCCAAAAATGACATTAGTTTCCAAGATAATGGAAACCCCACAAATTATGATTTAATCTTAATATAGTGGAGCACAAAGCAACCTGTAAGTGTGATACATACATAACCATCCAACCAGACCCACATAAAAATTGAAGAGACCTACGTTGATACTTTTAATGGTTTCTTATAAAATTTTGCTTAACCTCCCAGGCACTAACTTTCTCTCTTTACAAGAGAAGAAAAAAAAGGGCAGTTGTAGGCTTTAGATATTTTCACTTTAGATGGTTGGAGATAATAATTTCCAAAGAGTTCTACCATATTGGGAGAGGAGAAAAGAAAAGAAAAAAAAAAAGAAAAAAAGAAAAAAAAAAGAAAAAAGTAACGTTTAGAATTTCAAATTATGAAAGTATGGAAGGCTAAAATGGCTATTATGATTTTTTTATTCATATATAACTAAAATCAAACGAAGATGCTTATTTTATCAATTGCCAGTGACAGGAGAGACGGATACATGCCTTTCCCAAGAGCATTAGATACCAATCGCACCTCCATGTGACACACTACGTAGTAGATAACTAGTAACTTGATAAATAATTCATATTAGTACATTATTGAGAAGCTACATTTTGTGTATTCATTTATTTATTGAATAAAGATGACTATGGGCATCTCAATACAAAAAAAATACGTATTCAATATTAAAATACACATCAAGTCAAGTGATAGAAATGTTCACGAAACTTGATAAACTAGCATGAAAGTCAGACCATAAATGTGCTATTCAAACGAGAGTTCACTCCCTTGCACTTCTATAACGTTGATGAACGCAATATGAATGAAATCACATTTTATCTATTTAACTTACGAACTGAAATACAATGAAAATAAAGATTATCAATGAAACTTATCACAAGCTAGTTAAAACAGAAGATTTTGTAATGAATCTTGAGCAACATCTATAGAGTGGGAGTGAATGCTTTGTGGAGATGGTGTGAGGCATTTGCTATGTTATTAGTCAGTGATAGCTATTGGTGCATTACAGGCACACATCAAAATTACGAGTTTCAACCAAATTCTTATATACATGCATGTGTAGAATCTGGTTTTATTTGAGCACAGGATCTTGTTTCTTAAAAAGTTGCTGCCAGCCCTTTCCACAAGTGAATTTTGTTAGAATCAAGAAGACAATAAATGATGAGACTTACTGATTTAAATAAAACCCTCTGGTCGATGCTGTTATATGGAATCTTTTGTCTTCAAGGGTTACAAGGTACAAGTACAGCAAATCACCTACAAGAAAGAAAAAAAAAAAAAAAAAAGTCTGGTTAGTCACTTAATAGAAACCACCATGAGATCAACATCGTTGGGGGGGGGGAATCGATCAAAATTTTTTAAAAGTGGTGATCAATGAATAAGTTACTCCTTACACCTCTTGCTGGACAGCGATCATTACAAATGTCTGAATTCTTGAAAAACAAGCTTGAACACTGGGAAAAAACTAATGTACTGCTGAAAGCACTCTCCTTTCGAAAATATCTATATTCATTGAAACCAAACTATGCTCTGTGTCACTTTTAATGTAAGATGTATTTAAGAAATGTTAAATTTATATATATATATATATATATATATATATGTGTGTGTGTGTGTGTGGTACAAATCAGGCTAGCAGTATAATATAATATAATAATATATCAATGATATAAAGCCACTTCTGGATTGTAATGGATTTATTTCATAGAGTGCTCGATACATACAACTTTTTACTCTTGAAGTTTAGTTGTTTTAGAGTAGAGCTGGAAATAAATAGCATATACACCCTTCAATGTGCTCAGGATAAGAAAAAAAAAAAATTATTACCATGCATCCTACGATTTCCAGGGGGAGGATTCCAGCCACTATATGTAATCACTTTTAAGCATTGAGGAGTCTGAAGAAGAGGGAAAAAAATTTCATAAACATCAAAATCAGGCAGTTGAATCAACATGGAAGTTCTGGATGGTATAGATCAGTATTTCTCAACTTCGATTCCGTGAGAAAATAAATACACATGCGCACATATATATATATATATATATATATATATATATATATATATATATATATATATATATATGATCATCAACAGGGATAATTCTGACATACTCCATATACAATGTCACACATACTTAGAGTAACACATCAGTGAATGATTACCTAACTCAACATTTTTACGGTGTGTGCTCAATATAGCCAGTATTTTCAGCCAGGTAATTATAATGCAAGGTATGCTGGTACACAAGTTGACCCCCCCCATTATTAATGTGTCAGTTCAGGTTTAGGCACATATTCAACATTCAAGTCAACTGCAGAGGCAGAAGCACTTGAAAAAATGAATTGTGGATAGGAAAATTAGATGGCTATTTCTGTTACTAACAAGTTAGGTATTTCAGTTTGGCTGTTTGAAATAGTATGTGGCAGTGATAGTTTATACCTCCTAACTCTGGTTCTTGGCTATTCATGTTCGCTTTGTACTAATGCCCATGGGAAAGGCATAGATCTCTCCTCCACACATCTATGGGTAAAATAGCAGGGTAGATTAGGCTCTCTAGCCTAGGGAAGACAACCAGTCTGGGAGAAAGACAACCGATTCCAAACCAGGAGATAGAGCCCTCTCATGGTGGTTTGGCACCCCAATTGATACCCTCTTGGCAGCTCCTTCAGCTAAACATATTGCTCTATTATTCATTGTACTACATTAGTGAGGCCAAGAGGGGGATTCTGAGGACTTGGCATCCCGGGATCTCCATATACTTCAACCATGTATCCCTGGGGGTAGGGATGTTCCATTGTCTGTAGAGACAGACCGTTGGCCATTCATAAGTTGATTCCTTAGTTCTGCTGACATTCCTTCAATCTTCAGCATTGATTTATACACCAGAATATATTGTATCTAATTATGATACTTGAAGTACATAAGAAAAATCCTTACTTTCTGCTCTTTGATACAAGGATGAAGTGGAATAAGAGGAGGTTCTTTGCAGCCGGGCAAAATGTGTTCTGGAGGAGCATAATCTACGGATTCAAGGCGAACTCTACTTTTGCGGTCTACAAAAAAAGAAAAAATTATTCAAAAAATGAAAAGCAATAAGTAAGGGGTAGAGATGAGGGAGTGGTTTCAACATACTCAATATTTTCGGAGCATTTATATGATTTTCCAAGTGTGCTTAGGAGGGAATGTCACAATGTGAAAAGAAAAGCCATCAATTTATAGATTATATAAACAATATCATGATTTTTAGTTAAATATTTAATATTTTATAGATATTTATTTCAATATGATTTTTAAATAACATATTTATTAAAATCCAATTCAAACATCAATCAATAGGGTTCTCAACACTTCAGGAAACCTTTGTAGGATTTGAGCATTTTTAGCTATAAAGTTAGTCGGAAATATAGAATGAACAAATCTAGCTATTTTCAGCAATAAAGGAGAACTTTTTCAATACATCCAATATTTCTTTCAAGCACCTAATTTGCAAGGATGACAATGCTGATAAGTAATTTCAATAATGATTGTGAATACTTGCCATAATTTTCATTGCCGTTCCAAACTGCATTGAGGCAAGACAATGAACTGCATTCAATTCCTGTGTAAGCATCGATCTGGTCCACAGACTTCAGGAGATCTCTAACATGACGTACATGAATACGTGCTTCTCTTACAGTGTAGGGTTCTGGTATAAGAGAAAAAAAAATATTATCAAACGACTTTTATATTGCATAATGAATTTCAAAAATTCAAAAGTTAAAGAGAGAAAAAAAAGGAAAAAGAAAAAAAAAGAAAAAAAGAAAAAGAAAAAAAAGAAAAAAAGAAAAAAAAGAAAAAGAAAAAAAGAAAAAAAGAAAAAAAGAAAAAAAAAGGAAAAAAAAAGAAAAAAGAAGAAAAAAAAAGAAAAAAAAAAGAAAAAAGAAGAAAAAAAAAGAAAAAAAAAAGAAAAAAGAAGAAAAAAAAAAGAAAA
This sequence comes from Thysanoteuthis rhombus, assembly GCA_963457665.1. NCBI lineage: Eukaryota > Metazoa > Mollusca > Cephalopoda > Oegopsida > Thysanoteuthidae > Thysanoteuthis > Thysanoteuthis major. The sequence goes on along the minus strand of OY735243.1, from coordinate 1,876,813 downwards.
AAAAAAGCCAGGTCTGTTCAGTCACTCAATAGAAACTAATGATTTTGGCAGCATGCCGCGTTGGGGGTGATCAATTACAAGATTAAGAACAAGGGGCAATCTTATGTCTTGTCTGGGCAGTGATTGCAATAAAAATTTGAATTTCCAAAAAACATTGAGACTTGAATCAACTCATCATAAACTTACATCACTTGAAAAAAAAAAAAAAAAAAAAAAAAAAAGACTTAGTAAGGAGTAAATGTTTGAAGTCAACCCATTGGCCTTTTCATGCCATAGGTAGCTGGGCAGATCAACTCGAAAACTGAAGAAACCTATGGTGACAGTTTTGATCGATGGTTTCTATGTATTCACTTACGATGAAACAAGCCCTTGCAAAACCCAAATTTTTCGTAGATAAATGAATTATCTGTTTGGCCTAGTTGGTAACTTAGGAAAATGGTAATATATATATATATATATATATATATATATATATATATATATATATATATATATTATAGTGTTATACATATTAGTGTGGGCTAAAATTAAGATTAAACATTAACTCATTCATTGATATTTTTCAACTGCTCTCATTTATCGTATCTAAAAAAAGAAAATATTGCATTTTACTGTCTGTGCATGGTTCAAGTTAGCATTCGGATGGCCAATGACGTTTGCTAAAAGGCCAATGATGATGATGATTGTTCAAGAGGGACAAAGGAAATGTTGATGATAGGTAGTGACGACTGATGACATCCAAGCAATTAGGATGACATTTTATGCTCATGTTCACCATGTGCTAGCTTAGCGAAATGATTATAAATCAGTTTGGTTCAACATGACTCAGAGCTGAACAGAGAAACAAATAAATGGTGACACTGATCTCAATATGGATATATTTCTCATGAGAGAAACCAATTATTTTATTAATTTATTCTTATATAAAATGGGCAATTGCCTCTTCTACCCCTTTATAAACCCAACACAGAGCAAGATGATATTATATGACAGGCATATCACTTACCTTCAACAACCTTAATTACGGTATTATCCTTCAAGGCTTCAATAGTTTTTAATTCTGCAAAATTATCCAGTGTTGTTCCATCTACTTGCAAAGAAAAACAGGTTCTATGACAGGTGTCCTCGCGGTCCATTAGGACTTGATGTATCTCTTGAACAAGCTCCATGCAGCTCACCTGGGAACAAGAAGAATAGGTCAGGTTAGTCACTCAATAAAAACAGTCACATGACCAGCAGGCAGTGTTGAGGGTGGGGTGGGGTGGTGATAACAGTATATAAAACAAATAGAAAAAAACAAAACAAAAAAAACCCAAAAAAATTTAATATAATTCTAGTACTAATATTTATTTATTAGAATGAAATGAATCTTGACATATCTGTAAGATAGATTTTCGTAGATATGCAAAACTAGTCAGTTTGAACCATCAGTAAGAAGAGAGCCAGTGACCAATCCCTTTGTTGTGATTTAAAATCACAGTAGAGAATTGTTAATTCTATAGGTATATTGATTAGGATGAGAGGAGCCCCTACGTATTTTTAACAATCATTTTTGTAGATATGTTAAAACTTGTAAGTTTAGCTCAGTCATAATTTCAAATCATGATAGGGAAATGATAATTTTATACATTGGATTGGTTTAAGATGTCAGGAGAGATAAGCAGTGAAGATTTTACTCCCCTAAATTTGGTGAGGACTGTTCTTGTTATGGTTGAAAAACGAAGTCATCTCCAGACTTCGACAGAAGTTTGACAATACATGTTTGACATCAAAATACGATACTTTTCATAAACTAAATTTTCAAGCGTTAATCTAACATACAAATATTGAATTACAAGGAGAAATGAAACAAACGATGATCAATTAATAAATTTCTTATTTCGGCTTTTTTTGATCAGAGATCACTAAAAAAGTCTGAATTTTCAAAGAACAAAAAGATAAATATTGTGGAACACTAACTATGGGACCAGTTTAGCGTGAAGTTACATTGCAAATTCCCCCCCCCCATGTTGTTTTTCCCCCCAGACAAAGAATAAATGTTTAAATTTTCAGCCCCCCCCGCTCCATTGATGCAGCCTGTATACACAATACATATATAGCCAACCAGCCAGATCAATTAGAAAACCAAAGAAACCTATGTAGACAGTTTGGTTGACAGCTTCATCACATCTTCTGGCAGATGTTTAAAAAAAAAGGGGGGGCGGGTATTGGATAAGACTCCTCATGCCTTTGTTGCATAAGTAAAATTCTGGATTTAAAAAAAAGAAAAAAAAAAATTATATTTTGAATTGACCCCCACCCAAGAATCCTTCTAGTCATGAAGTGTAAATGTTCAAATTTTCAGCCTTCTTCCTCCATTGACCTGTAAGTGTAACACATTAACATACATAGCCAGCTAAGAATAACTTTGAAATTTTGGTTGATGGTTTTCAATTCTGTTCAATTTTGCGACGCAGATTATCAACAACACAATCAAGTGTGGCAACAGCAGTTTGGAGAGCTTTGCTAGAGATCAATTTCTAGATTGATCTAACAATTCTAGCACTGCCAGCCATACCAGAATAAGAGTCAAATCCCTTGCTCAGTTTTAAACTGAAATGCAAGGTACATCACTTGTTCAGTGTTGCCCATCTAGGTGTCAGAAATTGCTATTCAGATGAATTTTAATTTGTAATAAACAAAATGAGTAATATTTTCAATGAATCAAATGTTGAAGATAAGTCATTATTTATAATCTACTTATATCAAACACCAGTGTCTCTTTTGTAACACGAAAAATGACATGCTATATTTTTGTTTATATTTAAACATTTAGACCAGCTATGTCTAGAAATAGAAAACTAAAAGATTTTTACATTGTGTATTTTAACCTCTGTACATTAAGTGGGGGATTATTTTGCATTGTTATGTGATACATCAACCCACCCTCATTAAAATATCTTAATGTAAGATATTCCAAATAAAATTCACCCTACCTAACTAGCCGTCTCCTACTAGGACTTATTTACAAGATGATTATTCATATAAACTAAGCATGTTATCTTAGAGTAAGTACCATTAAAAAAAAAAAAAAACAACAACAAACAAACATGGAGTCAAGTGATCAGAATAAATTAAATTTCCAGATCTTTGAACTCTGTACATAGAGCAGAGGGTTCAACTGTTTTAGTGTCTCTGTAGTTAGAGTAGGTGATCAATCTCATTAAAGATCCGTTTTCATTGCTATTTGGTGAGATATATATACATATATATATATAAAGACTTACAGCTTTGAACACATTAAATTTTTGTTCTAGTGTCACTACAGTCAATTATTTCTCCAATATGTTTATGTCATTTTCTTCAGTATTTTTTCATGTTTTACATTCTTTAATTTGATTTTGTTGGGCTCATCAGTTTACCATGTAACTGTTTTGGGAATTCAAAAACAAGCACGCACTTTCTCATATTATATATATATATATATATATATATATATTAGCCAGTGTCCTTGGTTTTGCAATGTTCATAACATGTCACGCTATGTTTATGTAAGAGTGTAGACCAGATATACTTTCATCAAAAATTCACCCCATATGTCTGAATAAATTGGTATAGAAAAGAAAATTAAATCTAATTACCAGTTTTTCAACTTTCTGAACATTAAGTGGAAGATTGTTAGGGGGGGGGGGGGTAGGGGTCACTTTTTTTATTTTTAGATAATTTTGTCATACATAAATACTTTCATTATGCTATGATTTTCATATTTTTTTGTATTTAAAGTCATTTCAGTGGTATTCATACACAATAATAAGCCATGTAAATAAAGCATATAAAATGCAATGCAGGATAGTTTTTCTAATAGAAGAGATCATCCCAGGAAAAACTATACTCTTGCGCCTAAACCATAATTTCAAATCAATTGACAACTTGAATATTTTCCAGACCTTGGAAAAAACACAGTTGATATATTGAATAATAACTAAGACGTTTAAGCATTTTTCGTCACTGAAAGATGTAGAGATTTCTTCGAATATTCAACTAGAGACATGTTCATTTCCTCAATTTAATAACCAAATGGATATATTTTCAGGCATGAGAAAGAAAATTAAATCGTTTATTTGGTTGTTCAGAAAACAAAGAAAATTTTTGAAAATACACAAAAAGCAATGCAAGAAGTTACAAGATGGCATAGGAAGAAGAAGTCTGAATGAATTTGTCCATCTGCGATATTCTATCCTCCAAAAATATTTGGATGCTTTTTGACCTGCAAATGACCAAAAGCAGAAATATCAGTTTTAAAAAGTCATCTTCTTTCGGGCAACTGTCCGTTCCCAGGGTCATTATTGAGAATGTGCCAGACATACGCTGGATGTGCCAGACATACGCTGGATGTGCCAGATTGTCTCACACAGTTTGTTGCAGAATAGGAAACTATTCAATGGATGAGCTTCAATACTTAAGGGCCAATCAAGCCAAGAGTCTTGATTGCAATGACCAGTAAGTGATATTTGGCTATCTTTCTCTCCTTAAACCTGTTGGGTGGCAATACCTGGCTTGATAGCCGACGGAATCAGGTTACCATATGTAAAGGAATCACTGCAAGTGGCAACCCAAATCAGCTCTCTGCTGGCTACGAAAGGGAAAACGGTTATTTCATCTGGGCATTTACCATCTCCCTGATCTCATCAGTCTTAACGTCCGTCATTGGACATGGACCTTCCCCAGGATTTGCCACATTTCTCTATCGTGGGTGTCGCAGAGCCAGTACTTTCTGAATTTGTCTAGTCTAGCCCAATTTTAGTAATGTTAAGGGCAGTATTATGTTGGTTGTCAGAAAATTCCAACTAATAAATCTTAAATAAAATAGACTTGCTTCAATTAGGATTCGATGAAAATAGGTGAATCTAATAATTGCAGTACTCAACTGAATTCAGAAAAGAAAAAATATTTCCTACTTTTTACTTGAAATGTAGAGAAAAATACATTTGTTTACAGCAAGTGATATTACCTTTCAAATCAGTCCAATAGTCGAGTGAATGTTGAGTCACTTTTCCTTAACCATTAATGATAACAGCCCACTTCAATGGAGGAGCTACTTTGAGACAGCTGAATATGGATGTCCAGAAAAGACAAAACTTGATATCATCCAAAATAGATATTCTCAATATCAAAAACCAGTCGTATGACAGGCAATATTCTAGTATGCAATACATTATCTAGATTTAAGACATTCATCTTGAGAATCTAGATGTTTCCAGTTGTATCTAGATGCCGACTCAATTTTAGATGTAAACTTAGAAAAAAAAAAAAAATCAGCAATACTAGCCTTGTTAAATTTTCATACAAGAACAGTACTAGTGTTTTTATGGTCTGACTTTATCTTTTTAATACCCAAGGAAAATAAGATACTATTGCAAATGGCATCCAGATATGAAAAGAAATAAAGCTGACTTATTACAGACATACCTATTATAATAAGGGTGCAGGGGTAAGCTAACAGAGTTACACCCAAATTGCAATAACCAAAGTTGCCAATTTAGATATTTTAGAGCTAGATCTAGCTCTTTTGGAGTTAGATGAACATCATGGAGTCCACCACACGCGAGTGTTAGATCACAAAGGAATGCAGGTACTTAGAATTTTCCATGTAACAACCAATGGAAAGAAATCAGGTAAAATCCTATAAAATCATTTATCAATTATTGAAATAGTACTCTATGGATTAGCAACTAAATAATATAGTTCTTATATGTAAATAAAAAGTAAAAATAGGTCTAGTTGGTCACTCATTAGAAACTGTCAAGTAACCAACGTCTTTTGACAGCATGCTATGTAGGGGGTGATCAATTAAAAAAATCAGAATTTAAAAAAAAAAATTTTCAAAAGGGGGTGGAATGAATAAGTTATTTCTGACCTTTTGTTAGTAGTGATCACTAAGAAAGTATTAATTATTACGAAAAAAACAAAAAAAAAACAAACATATATTGTAGGACACAAAGGATAAACTCACATTGCAAATTCACCCCACCCCAAAAAACCTTGCGGGGGGGGGGGGGGAGATTAAAAAAAAAAAAAAAAAAAACGAAAACATTTCCCATGCTTCAGACATCTTCCTAACATACACCTTTGGAACGGGCACTAGTATTTTAAATTTGATTGTGAACATAAAAATATTATTCTTTGCTTTTTTATGTTTCATTAACAATAACTGCTCAAGAAATGGATGTTTTGCATACTAATCAGAATTTCTCGCATACAGAAGCAACCAGCAGTCCCTCTTCCCCACAATTTCTTTTCAACTTTTTGGTCCCATACGAATAGCACAAAGTAAGGGTCCATTAAGGGATTACAATTACATAGCAAAATAGACATCTCTTCCGAACATGCACTGCCTTTGTTAAAAGAACAAGAATAAATTACTTACGGGGAGATCAATAGGGTCCATTCCAGGAATTACAATTTTTACTGTAAATCCCGTGTCTTGAATCAAGACAAATTCTTGATCATCATTCTGTTTTTCTCCTTTATTTTCCTTCCCGTTTTCATCAGTGCCATTAACCATTTCATGGTCCTTGAAACCATTGACCTGGACGTTTTCAGCATCTTCGGTAGGCTGCGCATCATTTTCCCATTTGACAACCACTTCACTTGCCATCTCCACCACTGAAACAAGAAAGAATACAGACTCTTCAAAAGCCGCAATGTTGTTTATTCAATTATTATTATTGGATGAAGTATTGTAACACGTTATTATTTCGTGAAATTTTTCTTTCCCACTTATTTTAAATTTTTTCACTATTATTTCGACTACTTTTCATCACCTTAATTTTATTAGTTGCTTTTTATCGCCAATCACCCTCTGGCAGTGAATAGATAGAAAGTTAAGCCCTAGGTAGGATTCAAACCCATATTCCTATAGCTTGGCGAAGCACCATTTAGCCCAGCCTGCTTTGCCAATTGAGCCATCAAAACTTCGAATCAACACAGGAGTTCGAATAACACCCTTAAACCTAACCTTAATTCTAATCATAGCAATGTTCGGTTATATTCTAGTAGTTTTAATATTTAACACATTAATTTTTCTATCAGATGAAGTATTATAAATCATGATTAAATTCTTTTGACTACCTTCATCCTAATTTATCAAAAAGTAATTACAAATAATGATTTACAGTAATAGATCTGATGAAAATTTCATCTAAATTTTTAGTTCAGCTTAGTCTCACACATAAATAAAAACTAGGTGCCAAGAGTTGGTTGCAGAGAGTCAAGTTGAAAAGTGTGTCATCTTCTGCCAAACCATAAGTAAAGGCAGTAAGACTGGGCTACCTGTGGTAAAAAAGGGGTTAGTTCGATTCTCACCTAAGGCTTACTCTTCATTTCCAATCGTACAGTTGTTCGCTACCATATATGAACCAAATTGAATGTTGTTGGAAAACAATTAAAAAGTAAGATGGAGGTAAAAGGTAGTAAAATTTAATAAAAAATGTGTCACAATGTTTGTAACTGACAGTGGAACCTTTTAATGTATAGCACATAGAAAAAGCTATAACAATGTTTGTACAATTTTTGAAATCATTTGAAAACATGTTTCTATAATAAAAACAATTTGTTTTTGAAGCATTTTTCAAGTTAATCCATGTTAAAACATTTGAAACAAAAATGGATAATCATTACAAATAAGGTGTCCAAAATGCAATATGATTTATTGGGGAATGATGAAATTATAAATATCTATATGAGTTGAGAGTATTCATTAGTTATAAGCGGTATATAGTCTAGTATTTTCCATTTTTTTTTTTGAGAATTTTTCAGCCAACCGAAAATTAGCTAAGTTTAAGTAAGGATTACCAATTAAAGGATTACCAATTAAAGCATGAAAAAGCAGTGGATCGATTGTAATCATTACAACCTTGAGTGAAAGAATTAATGGTCTGGTTAGTTGCTCAATAGAAACCGTCAAGTGACCAACGTTGTTTGGCAGCATGCTGCATTGGAGGTGATCAATTAAAAGTATGAGTCACATTTACAGGCCTTATCAAAAGGCTGAAAGTTCAAACATTCACTATGTCTAGAAAAACAAAAACAAAAAAAGACAACACACCCACACCCAAAATTTTCCCTCTAAATAAGTTTTTAGTGGGGGGTGGGCTCATCTTGTGTATGGCTACATTCATGCTTGTATTTTGATTATTTCAGACTTTTACTGCCCAACAAAGATGTGAGAAGTAACTTGTTCATTGATCACACCTTTCTCCAAATTTTTTTTAATAGATCACCCCTAACATGGCATGCTGCCAAAAGATGACAAATGACGTTTTTTATCGAGTGACTAACCAGATGCATTTCAATGACAGTTTCAATTGATAGTGATCATCACAGCCTTGAGTGAACGATATTAGTTAAGCTTGCAAGAGGTATAAGTACTGTAAACCCTCTTAATGATGGACTTCTTATCACCAGATTTCGGAAAAACTGGACAAAATCTGTTCTTTGTGAATATTTTGTCCACCACGGGAATATCAATATTGCAAGTATTTGAAATTACTGCTCTTGGCATCTGTTAGTACGCTAAGTGACCAGACAACGTCAGACGTATCACTGCATTATCTTCATTTACACTTTTGGTTGAGGCAGTGTTTCACTGATTCACCCCTTTTATGACCTGAGGATTTGTGCTTTCTTATGTTATCAGTAACAATGGCGTCCGAACAAAAGTCTGGTACTAGTATTACCACGAAACATGCAGTGTAATCAGTTTCTCAAGAATTAGAGCTGATAAAGTTCAAGATTGGTAGGTCAATGGCATGAGCGCAAGACAAGCAAGTACAGATATCGGACATGACCAAGACTCTAGATAAATTTAGGCAGTATGCTGCAAAGGTTTCCTTTATGGGTAATTACTTTATATACTACAATGTTAGTTATATCTATGTACTGAATGTATGCATTGGGGCTATTTTGATTTGAAAAAAATTTAAAAAAAAACAAAAAAACAAAACAAAACAAAACATTTCAGCATTATCAGACAATTGGCATCAACGGGCAACTGCTCCCCACCATTAGCAATGTAGCAAAAGTTGACCTTGTAAAAGTGTTGAAAACCTCAAAACGCACTGGTTACAGAGGGGAGAAAAAAAAAAAAAAAGTGTTAGCCTTTTTATGGCTATTTTAATAGCTAAAAATGGCTAGATATTTGCAAGATGGTCAGAATAGCTGAATATGGCTAAAAATAACACTAGACAGAATTGTAGCACTGCCAAAATGAGGGAAATGCCAGCTTGGCAACACTGCCAATTAGTGTGTTATTAAGAGGGTTTTCAGTATTTAAAAGGCAAAGTGCTTATAAGGAGTTCAAGAAACAATTGCGATTTAAGTTCCAACTCGGGGAAGTAACCCAGAAAGCCCGAAATTAACAGATGATACATAGCCATGTATTTTCAGAGGGGGAAAGAATTTAAAAAAAAAAAAAAAAAAAAAAAAAAAAAAAAAAGAAAAAAGAAAAGAGAAAAAAAGTGATCAATGAATATTACTTCTATAGCCTTTAGTTGGATAGTGATCACTAAAACAAAATCTCACTAAAAACTGATTCAAGAAGGAAATTTAAAAAAAAAAAAAACTTTTGTAGACATGATAAGGAGTAAATGTTCAAATTTTCAGCCCTCTAGCACCATTGGTGCAGCTTGTTCACATCATACATACATAACTTGCCAGACCACTTTGAAAACTGAAGAAACCCATGTTGACAGTTGTGGTTAATAATTAGATTCTTTTCATTTTTAACCTTTAAAATCATAGATTTTAAAAATGGGGGGATGCCCCACAAGAGGGCAATTGGGAATTTAGGTTGGAAGTAAGAAAGGCATTCAGTGGCTCGAATCTGAGTCGTTCAAAAAAGTAAAAACTGACCAGATCTCACAAGATACAGAGACTTGTGATGTAACAAACGAATATAAAATTATATTAGGATTTGCAATCGTAGTGATCAAACAAGTTTCATTTACAGACTACATACATTTTTACAAGCATGATAGAGTATAATTTTTGAATTAAAAAATCATGAAAATACATGTCTATGGTTATTCAAATTTATGAACTAAAGTTTTATTCTACATTAATCATAGCTTTCTTATAAAAAATGAACAACTGAAGTTTGTAGGTGCCCGATAATGCTGATTGTCTGGTGTTACCAAATTAGGTATAAAAATAGCTGAATAATAGATACATAGATATAATTATAAATAAAAGAAATAAGACCAATTTTTATCTCTACCGTACTTTTTGTCTTATATATGCTCAAAATTATTTTTTTTCTTTACACTGGATTCATCAGACAATTGCGACACTGAAACACCGCCTCCAACTTCTTCATTAGCTCTAATTTCCGAGAAACTGATGACATCGCACAGTTCTTGGTTATATCAATTTGTACTACCTCTTTGTTCAGAAACCTTTATATGTGATAATACAAGAAAGCAATAAATCTAGGGGTCACTATTGGAGAGGATTGATAAATACTACCTCCAACAAAAGTGTAAATAAAGTGGGTCCTGATATTTCTGTGACAGACAATATTTGCTTTTGACGGATTTTATCCGATATTCCCGAAACATGGTAATAAGTAGGTATACCCTGAATAGTACAATTAAATAGTTCCAAAATTTTCAAATCTGTTCAAGTTCTGATGTTTTATTAACCTTAACCATACCACACCAAACCTTCCACCAATCAAAACCACATTAGTCAAGGTATTCCTGTATTTTGTCCCACATAAAAAGAATTTCATAGTTCCTATTGATTGTTACAACATGAAAGTGTAAATAGTTATATAATCTTAATATTGATGTACTTGGCAAACAAGCTGTTTCCATAGCTTTGTTCCATTTTCTTCTATTCAGTTTTGGCCACATGACATAAAAACATATCGAATCCATCCCAACTCCAAAAAAGTTTACCATATCCTGGTCTAAAATATTGTTTATTCAGGTTAGTGATTCTTGATTTATAGGATGTTTGAAATTAAAAAATTTGGGTGTAAACACTGTTGCATATATGGTATAAGACTGATTTGAAAGAGCAGAAGTAACTAAAACTAAAAAAAATACAGGATTATGTCTGCTCCAAGGTCAAACTAGACTGACTGAAACTTATAAGTTTTGAAAGTATTTCAACATCCATAAAAACAGTTTTCCTTTAAATTTGAGGATGAAAAAGGATTTACAAATTTCTAAAAGCAGCAAGGGATTGTAAGTGACGCGTATCAATAGAAAAATGCAACTATTTCAGCCACTAAGCCAAATAAAAAAAAAATTTAACAAAAGCTTCTTACTAATAGTGCAAAATTTCAGGTTTCTATTATGAATGCTGTACAAGTGATGTATACACAGAAAAATGCATTTATACCAGTCACTAGTCTGAATTTTCAAGAAGATAAAGAAAAAACCGTTCTTATACTCATTGTAGGGAGTGTGCAAGCAAAATTTCAATTTTCTTTTATAACAGCTAGGAATGTACAAGTGACACGTAGATAATCAAAAATATGCAACTATTTCAGCCACTGGACTGAATTTTCAAAAGATTTTCTCTTGAAATATTTCCAGGTTGAAATAAGATTACATGCCAACCCTCAATAGCCTTGAAGCATTCTTACTTTTGAGAGTGTCAGTGCCATCTTTGTTACCAGGGGAAGATAAAGTCATCTCTAGGGTAAGAGTTAAACAAAAATAAATTCTGAGCTGATAAGGAGTTGGTAAGTGTGTCAATGAAAACGTCTGTTAATTGAAATCTATTATTATCATAGTAATAATCTTTGCGTTATCGATATAAGAATGTAAAAAATTATTTTTTGTGATGACAGATCTGTCGATTATGGCAGGAACTATAAAATTATAGTCAAAAACGTAAGCATGGTCTTAATCTGCACAGAAATCCTTTGAGTACCCAAAAGAATCATTTATTTAATGCTATTTTCTATCAGTTATAAACAAACTTTTGAAGAATATATTGATTTATTATGTTTTAGAAGAGTATAAGAATAGTTTGAGTGTTCTTAGTGTATATTCTTCCTGATATCATATAGTATTAACCCTTACCATCCATTAACTTAAACAACTTTTGTCCTAATATTCCTTATTAATGAGGGTTCTTCTCCCTAACCCACAACCAGAAAACACTCAGTGAGATCAAAATGGAGGGTAAAAAAGATAAGTTCAGAGAAGAATGAATAAGTTTATCCAGGTAGCAACAGCTGTGTAGTATCTTTTGATCTTAAAATATCAATCTAGCTGCAAAAGAAAAAAAACCCTGGTTATTGTGGCTCCTGTTATAATGTGATTGGCTTCTCTTGACCCCAACATCCAAGTCATAATGCCTGTAAATTCCTCCACATAGCAACAGCTGGGTGTGTCTTTTGTCCTTTTTTTATAAGAAACTTTATTCATAGAGAAGTTCATTATATATGTCTCAGTGACTTTAACAATATAACTACTAGAACAGTGCCCATTTGGAAGGGGTCGGACTTTATGGTGTGGATAACAATTGTCATGTAAAATAAGTTTCCACCTGTCACACAAAACTATGGCTTCAAAGTAATTCAGTCTACTCCTCAGTCTTGTTAATTTAGATATAAAATATCTAAATTTAGATAATTCTAAATGGCAGAAGTCAAGCAGAATAATTTATAGAAACTATGAAGAAAGATCTATAATCCTCAAATTTTATTAGTTATATTAAATTTCTTGAGAAACACTGATGAAATATACAAAAAACTCAACACTGCACTGCCTTGTGTGTGCTGACTAATATATCTAGTAAATTATAACTTTATACAATGGCTAGATGTCGATTTAAATTGTGATAGATTCACGAGAATCACTATTTGGTGTAGCATGTTCAATTGCAAATAGCACAAATTAACAGTTGTTTGATGTATTTTTATGTATCATTTTCCGTCCATCGTATGAAACTGTGGCTTTGAAGGATGGCCACTTGTTGGGAAGTTCAGGGAACCAAATCTATATTTGTTAATACTACAGCAATCTACAATGCAGACAGGAAGTGACAATTAAGGTCTTTGTGTAGATACTTTTCCCATTTGTGTTGGGCAAGAAGAAATTAATAACATTTTTCAATGTGTTTTCAAATTTGAAGTAATGCTTTCCCCGAGCAATGCTGGATATCCCTGCTAGTGTTTTACCATCAAATAGCCCATTTTGGCTATCTTGCACCCAAATTCGACAAGTCCAGCCTTTTTAGGAAGTATTTAGCCAGATTTGCATTTTTTTTCTTTTTTTAAATGATAAAAAAAATGAAATGAGCTGAAAGGAAACGATGTCTAAAACTGCTCATTTACTCAATCATAATTGATATTTTTTGTACATGTCTGGGGGTCAGTGAGGGACTGAGGATTGAAGGGTTTAATGGTCTCATTTGGGGGGAGCCCAGCTTTAGGACCCTGAAATATAGGACTTATTGAAGTAAGACAATTTTTTTGCAGTATTTTTTATTAAATACTTCTGATACATACAGCTGTATTGCAATCTATCATAATATTTGAGCCTTTTGCTTGTTAGTCTGTTTTCCTTTCATGCTAAAACTACAAGGCCTATTGACCTAATAACTGGCATGGAGGATAAAAAAATATCAACTTTTCCCCCATAGGCTAACCTTTAAGGTCATTCAAGGTCACTAGGTCATTCTTTAGCCTATCTTTGGATCTTGACATCAGGAACAAAAAAAAAAAGAAAAAAAAAAAAAAATCTATACCAAGATTTTCATCTATAATTGTCAATATTACTGCAATCTCTAATGCAGGTGGGAAGTAATGATTAAGGTCTTTGTGTAAATACTTTTACCCTATTTGTGTTGGGAAAGTGGAAATAAATAACAGTTTTCAGAGCGTTGATTAATTTGAAGTTATGTTTTCCCCAGGCAATGCCAGATATCCCTGCTAGTGTTTTATAACCAATTTAGAATTTGGCAATTTTGGGGCTATAAATGTCTTCAACTATCAGGCAACCCCGGTCCCTCAACATAGCAACAGGTTTGTGTACCTTGTCCTTTTTCATAAGAGACTATTGCCATACAGAAGCTCATAACATATCCCAATAACTATTACTGTATATAATGGTGTTTAATCAAATATCTTATAATTCACCAAATATTCGTCTGTCTGTTCATATATGACGGTCTACCTCAAAAAGCAATCTACAAAGCCACATTAAATTTTTGATGGGCACTCCAGGGAACCCTAGGCAGGTTTTCCGTGAATAAGTTCTTGAAAATCAAATCCTTGAATATGTTTTTTGGATGGGGTTTGATTTCCAATACAAATTCACGCTTTTCTGGGGACTCACCATCTGCACATGGAGACCGAGTGTGATAGGGACTGAGAGTAAAAATAAATATCTTGCCATCAGTGGACAGGAACTGAAAGGGATTAGACTAACCCTGTTCAGGTTTCAGCAATACTGGTACCTCTGTTCAACTTTACTTGATTAACTGTTACTTATGGAAATTAAAATAGAATCATTTTTTCAGTAAAACACTGTCATTTTAATTAACTTATGAGTTTCACTTATATATTTTCCATATTTTTTCTCCCCCCCCCCATCCCCAAACATTTTCAGAGTAAAAATTCCAAGTCACAAATATCACTTTACAAAAATAAATTATCTGATTCAAGCTGTCTCTATTCTAATAATTTTCTTTTGTCTGCAATTGACTGTTCCTGTTAGGGTGGGTATTTAGTCTAATTACTAAAATCCAACCAGTTACACTTTAAACGTCACATTAAAAGTACGAACAAGAGTCATTTTTAGGACTTTCACTAGTTCCTAGCACATCAACAGCCGAAAGTTATCAGTTCAAAAGAACTCCATGAAATATTCTACCGATTCCATTATGTCCTTAGAAAAATTGTATATGAATAAAATAAACTGAATTCATTGTCACAAATATTACATGAACCGTGTCGAAAGCTCACTATACAAACAACTTATGAATGCTACCAATAGTAATACGAATAACAGGGTTGCCAGACCGTTTGATACGTTTCCGGCCCAGAACACATTAAAAAGAATTTTTTTTTTTAAAAATAGCCAAATCAAATTCTCACAAAAAAGTGATTTTATCATTTTTATGGCCAAATGACAATTTTTTTTCTAACAAAAAGCAATTAGATGAAATATTGTAAATTATTTAGTAATAAATATTGAAAAATAACTATTTTACATTACTTTTTAAAAAAATTGATTGTAACCTTACAGTGATGACCTGCAATTATAAAAAGTGACTAATTTCCATGAATCAAATAACAATTGAATGTGTGCACTGTGATTACTCAACAACTGCCTATTATATGAAGCTGACATTCACCAGATCAGCACACAAGGTAGTGCAGTGTTGAGTTTTGAGTTTTTTTGATCAGCAGTTCTAGAGAAATCTAATCTAAATTTAGATATAAAATATTTGAATAAGCAACATTGAAGAGGAGAGGTAACCAAAATCATTTGAAGCTGTTGATTTGTAGGATAGACCGAAAATTATTTTACATGATAATTACGGCAGACTGCTCCACATACCACAGAGTCTGGGTCCCACAGACAAGCACCTTTGGAATGTGCATTGCCCTAATATTTTAAACTTGACTTGTGAACATAGAAATATTACCCCATGGTTTTCATGTTTATTGACGATTGCTTCAGCAGAAGTTGCAATGCAATAAGATTCTCTTTCACACTTGAGGTATCAGTAACAACCCACAGCCAGTCCCTTTTCAACCCAGTAAGTTCCAACATAATTTGAAATAATACCTGCTTGTTTGAAAATATTGTTGAAATACCAGTTTGACCCTCAAACAGGTTTGTCAGATAGTTGGAGACTTTTCTGGCCCAAAATTGCCAAATGTTAATATTGTTTTAAAAAATATAGAGATATTTTTTTTATAAATTCTTATTTTTTGTATATACTGTCTTGATTATTGGTATGACTGGCAGATATTAAGGGTCCACTATAGCATTCCTATTACATTGTAAATAGAACCACCAGTTTGACTGAAAAATATACCTTTTATAAAATAAATTCCCCAAAGAAATTAATGTCTTACAGATGGAAAGCACAAAACATTAAAGGCAAAAATGTTCTTTTTAAATAAAATTTTCAAAAGCAAATGAAAGATGCAAAAAAATTAAATGGTGACAAACACTTTTTAAAAAGTGCCAGATTTGTCAAGTTTGACCATAAATGGTCAAATTGGCAACACTGGTCAATAAAAAGTATTATTTTCCATGAATATTTTAGATTTTACTTGTGAAGGTGTAAATTTAATCCTTAGTACTTTACAATAACTTCTGCAGAAGTGGATGTTTGTAGTGTAATCAAAATTTGTCTAATAATATCACTAGCAACTAGCACCCTTTTTTCAACCCTCAAAGCTTCCATACAATTTGATGTAATACTAAAAAAATACCCCATCATTATGAAATATTGTTTAAGTAGCAGTTTGTCCCAGGAACAGTGTTGCCAGATAGTTGAAGATGTTTCTGGCCAAAAACGCAAAAATTGCCAAATGCAAAAATTGTTTATAAAACAGTGCAATACTGCAGCATACACGAAAAATAAAGAAATTATTAAAAACATTACTGCGACCGAGTCAACTTAGCTCGATCAATCTTATAATTCAAACTAAGGGTTCTCGGAATTCATAGACTATTGACCCCTCCTTCCAATCCTTCAATGACACTAGGACATTTACATCAGTTCCTTTTCAACCCTTAAAGTTTCAATGTTACATGCAATACAAAAATATAACAACTCACTAAAAAAGAAATGTTGTTGAAATAGCAGTTTGGCTCAGGAACAAAGTTGCCAGATAGTTGGAGACGTTTCTGGCAAAAAAAAAAAAAAAAAAGGCCAAATGCTAAAATTGTTTACAAAACATTGCAATATGCATTAAAAACGTTTGGCTATGAAATAACTACTTCTGTTCAACTTGAGCAAATGAAATAGCTAATTTCATATTAGAGTTGATCGAATGAGTTAAGATAAAAAGCAATTATGACTTATTTTTCATAACAATCGACACATAATTACCAATGTGCAGATTTCTGTCACGCTAAGGGGTGCAACTGACGTAGTAAAAGAATTTCATTCACGTTCCAATGACGTAATAAAAATGCTGAATTTCAAGAACATTAAAAAAAAATTAAATTTCCAAGCTAGCCACAATGAAAATCTCCATTATCTACGTATGTAAAATACAATGAGTATCTGTATATTTCTTCATAATAGCCGCTATTTTTCAAGGTACGGTCAAACTAATTTTATATAAAATTCAATTCGTTTCAAAATAACCATCGTTCCATCTGCATAAAAATAGACAAAATTCCATTTCAAAGAAGCAGACGACAAAATTCCTTCATTTTCCCCCTTCACATTCTAAACAATTTCGAAGAGACTAAAGAGTGTTTTTCGTTCTTTCACAGAAGAAATTGAAGCAAAAAGATTAAATGAATACGTAAAATACTTTAGGTTGCAGTTTCGAAAGTCAGTATTTATAGGGTTAGTATAATCTGTGT
This sequence comes from Thysanoteuthis rhombus, assembly GCA_963457665.1. Classification (NCBI taxonomy): domain Eukaryota; kingdom Metazoa; phylum Mollusca; class Cephalopoda; order Oegopsida; family Thysanoteuthidae; genus Thysanoteuthis; species Thysanoteuthis major. The sequence goes on along the minus strand of OY735243.1, from coordinate 1,859,255 downwards.
CTGTAATTCAGCAGCTAGCAACTTGGCCATTTTAAAACGGTAAAGGTAACAATTGCCTTAATTTAATTAATCGATTTAAAATTATATAATTATCAAATCATCAACTTTTGATAAAAAAACCCCAAAACAAACAGAAGTCATAAATCTAACCAGATAACACCCACTCATTTTTTCTGACCGAAAACTCAAATTGTTCATCTTATTTATTTTTTCGTTATGCAACACTTGTTCGTTTAATTGTATCGCCTCGCACTTTGGAATTAAATCTCTTTTAATCAAAAATGATAAATAAATAAAAATAACCCTACCGGAAATAGCCATTTTATGGCTAACCATTTTAACCCCGTACCACCAAAAATAACTAAGCATTTTTTTTGTTTTTCTTTTTACATAAAATTTTCAGTAATATTTCATTTAATGAACTTAAAACTTAAATTTGTCAAAATCTATCATTACGCTTAAAAAAACAAAACAAAAACAAACCATTCCTTCGAGAAATTACACTTTTCGATGATTGTAAAAAGCATACAAAACTAGAAAGCACTCAGAGATTGCATACATCTATTAACACCGTTGTCAGGGTGTGTAATTGTGCATGGATCCGACCCAAAATTTAATCACTTCTTCCCTGACCTATTGTCCATCCTTCGACAAAATGTTCTTGAAATTAATAGAAAACTTTCGGAGATATCATGTGGGCCGACATGAAATTTTGGCGTTATGTGGAAAAGGTTTGGACATAACTACGACTTAGATGAGGTGGCTGGGTTCGGATCTACTCAAGGATCGAATCAATTTCCCCAAACCTTTATTGTCCACGCTTGCACAAACACTGTCATTGAAATTCACCGATAACTTTGGGAGATATCATGTGGACAGTCATGGGCGTAATTGGTGGGGGGGACCTTACCAAAAGAGAATCCTGTATCCACCCCAAAATTAAACAGTTTTCTTTGCACCATCACCCACCTTAAAAAAAAAAAATTAATTGGCATCCATTCGGTACTTTTTCGAAGATATCGGACGGACAGATGCAACCAAAATATTCCTCACCAACTAGGCTAATAATATTTCTCCAGTCAACAATGGAAACACAATTGGATGCAACTGGCCCAAAATTAAAACAATTCATCTAATTCAATGTGTAATTTTTTATTATTCATTAATGGAGCTTGTTACCTATACAGGACCCAAATTTGACTCGTTCTAAAAGGTCACTTTTTTCTGTTACACCGGGGTCGTCAGTTATACAATATTTGATCAATTATTTTGATATAAACAATTTATTTATGAGGGGAAAAAATTATGTAACAACTTCTGTTTATCTTTCATGAATTTTCCACACTCGTTCAATTGGTGTTAAAACACGGCACACAAAAGATGTGACACGTTTTTTTTTTAATATTTAGACCCCACCTTCAAACTAAATAAATTCATAGTTCTTCAATTTGAAGAAAACAATAGACGTCACTCAGAGTAACAGAAGAAAAATAACTTTTTGGGACGAATAAAATGTGGGTCCAATAAAGGTAAGCGAAAAAAAAAAAAACAAACAAAAAAAAAACAGGAAAGATATTAAAAGAGTTGCCAAGTATAGTTTGTTATTCGTAGCTGGGATTATCTCGAGGGGGGGGGGGAAGCTAAATTTCTAGCTAAAAATGTTATATAAACTCATTTAAAGCGCACTTATCGAATAAAATAATTAGACTCCAGAACAAAATATTGATAAAAATTGCACATTTCTACAAAGCTGATAATTATTTTTCCAAATGGACAGATCTCCGGCTATGATAGATTTTTATCAGCTAAATTGGAGCAAAAATCAACCAAAATTCAGCCGAAACAATGGCTATTTTGTAACCCTGAATAGAAGTAGGAGTGTTTTTTGTAAATAATAAATAAAATCATCGTTTAAACTTTTAGACAAACTGCCAGTAACAAAGGAACGGAATATAGCATTAAAAATGCGTTTTAATGTAAAAAAAAAAAAAAAAAAAAAAAAAAAAAAAAGTGATTTTGGTTCTCAGGTACACGGTACTATCACCTTGATTGACCTGATATGTGGGCTTCGTGTATATCAGCTTGACCTCTAGAACAGATCTTCAGGTGAAGATTCCGTTTTTAGCACTCAGCATTTCTAGCAGAATTTTCATTTTAATTTTAGGTGCTTTCAATCGATTAAACCTTACAACCATCCAGAAATTTGTTAAATTTTAGAAAAGAAAAAAGAAAAAAAACTCGGAGGTTTTGCGATGGGGTTTCTTTTTACAATGTAACTTTTAAAAAAAGTGATCACATATTTTCCGCCATTCTTACGGGGGGTACGGCTTAAGGAGTTATCTCATTCCAAAATTTCAATTCTTTTAAAGTTTTTGGGGTTAATGGTATTGAAGAAAGTAACCGGAAGAAGAAAAGATAACTCCTGTAAGCCGTTCTCACCTATGCACACTCCTAGGCAGACTCACGCGCACCTACCTTCAAAACACCTTCAGGAAGGCACAAACTAATGATTAAAATATCGAAGCCTTGATAAATAACAACTTTCAAAAAAAGTAAGAACATGCTTCGAAGACACTTCAGACAGAAAGTATCGGCCCAGTGGTAGTACAATAGAACCCCCCCGTAAAAGCAAAACATTTTTTTCTGAGAATATGAATTAAAAACGCAAGTTTTCAAGAACAGCAAATTGATATAAAATTAAAATGATTCATTTGTTTTACATTACTTTAACTTGAATATATTTGTATCAATTTTTACTTACGAACTTAACGAACGTGAAGCAATAATTCGATTTATAATTTTCTTTTCGCGTTTTAGTGCCTGATTTGCAAGGATAACCCGAGGTAATTTCTTAATTGAAATGTTTTTAAATAAATACAACTTTCGCGGAATTAACGGTACCTTTTCTTCACAATTTCTGAAATTGAAATTAAAAATAAATAAGATTCAGTGTTATGGTTAATTTCGCTTTAAACTTTTAGTTTTCAGCTTGGATTTTAAATAAGAATTTACATAAGATATTTTTTTGTAATAATCCTTCACAAAAAAGACGAAGACTTGTTTATACATTGGTTCTCTTCATATAGGAGTTGAAAACAAAAGTTTTCATAAACAGCAAATTGGCATTAATTAGAAATTATTTATTGCTACTTTCACATTACTTCAAGTAGAGAATTTTTATAAAATTAATTTCCCTTTCGTAGGACACTAAAATACGATTTAGCCAATCTGGATTCTAAATGTTTTTTTTTATATATATGGCTGAACACCTCAATGTCCTCGAAAATACTTGCAAATTAAAATAAAGTGTTCAGAGAAATTTTTTTTTTAAATGCCAAAAATGGCCAAATTTTTAAAATTAATGGCACTATTTTAGCCACAAAATTGCCGAAATGGCAACCCTTTGCCTATTTAAGGAGTGCCCTAATACGACTCTCTGATAGGTTATCCTTTTTTGACCTTGTGTCCTGACCTTGACACGCCTCTCCATATGTTCTTTACTTGGGATTTCATTTAACTTATGGAAGCAAAAGTTTCAACCATTGTCTAAATTGATTACGGATGTACAAAAGGATGAGAAAACACAGACGTAGTTTTAAAGTTTTCTCCACGCTGTAATTATTCATTTACTTTTGTTAATATTTCGGAGATGGGAAGAAGATTCTGTTTAATGTTTTTTCTTTTATTTTCAAATATTAAACTACTGCCCTGCCAAGTGCGTGGTGACCAAACAATTTGCCCTCTAATCAACCAGTCAACAAAATAAATGATTTGTTCCCTTATTGGACCAGTTGCATTCATTCGTGTTCAGTTAATATTTTTGTGAGCTTGTAAGGCATCCCCACCAGCAGGTGATTTTCCGAAAGAAAATGGATTTATTTCCTAATAAGTGATTCAAATATAGCATTTTCATTCTTATTAGTCACTTGTACGGTTTGAATTACGTAACTTCGTTCGTGTCCTATTGTGCATCCATAGTAGATCTTGACAAAGGTTTCAAGTTTTACGTTCACAAAACGAAGGACTGACAATAATCCAAGTGTAGTAAAAATGTTTAAAAAGTTTGCGAATAAAAAAACTATCCGTCAAATCAAAATGCAATGATATTAAATCATTTAGATAATTGTAAGGTTTCTTGAAATCGGGATTTGATTTTACTAAAGAACCCTTCAAAAGTTTTTAAAAAAAATCAAACACAGGAATGAAACTCTTTAAAATTCTGTGTGATTACCTTAAGAGGTGAACACAAGGGTTTATAGAGAGAATAGTTTTAGGCCCCCGAAAGTCCAAATACGAAATTTGTTCAGTATAGCACTACAAAAGCACACCAAAATAAAAAATCCGTTGAAAATAACACAAAATAGTCATCTTATCTATCGCAATCAGTCCCAATCTATTAGGGACAAAGCAGGGGTCCCTAAACTTTTTAGACCATCGCCCCTTCCTTTCGCAACACTCTAGACCCGTCATGTACCCCCACCCCAAGGAAGGTACAAAAAATAAATAAATAAATAAATTAACAGGTCTGGTTAGTCACTAAATAGAAACTGTCAGACGATCAACGTCTTTTGGCAGTATGCCGTGTGAGGGGGATGATCAATTAAAGGATTCGAAAAAGGGGTGATCAATGAATAAGATTTCTCTCGATTTTAAGGCAGTCATCACTAAGAGCCTGAATTTAACAGAAGACAGAACAAGCACGAACGCTGGACACAAAAGCAAAAAAATTACATAAGCTTACCTTACTGAAAGCTCTTCTAATGGGGGTGTGTATTTATGAGGAAATGTTTAAATTTTCAGCCCTCTAGCTCTATTGGCGTAGCCTATGTGCGTGATACATACCTAGCCAAACAGACAGATTTTTTTTTGTTTTCAAGTTGGTCTCGTCTATGTTGACGGTTCTAATAATAATAATTAAGTAGACAACGCCGTGTCAAACAGATATGTTTCATTTTTCTTTTATTATTACAAATAAAGAAAAATTAATATGGTCAAACTAAAAAGTTCATGACCAACTTTTCAAAAAGGCCAGATTTGACAAATTTGGCAATAAAATAGCCAAAATGGCAACAACCCTGGTAAGGACTTAAACACCCACCATCCTCTGGTTCTACGTGTCCGATGTTCTAGAAATTAACCTATTACGTAAGTTTAATAGAAAACAACAGGTAATTAATCAAATATTACTTTTAACGACATTAGTATTAGTGGTAATTCCAAAAATAAAATGATTGAGACGATGTAATTTCCACTCAAGTCAAATGAATTTTACACACTAAAAAACAGATAAAGAACCCATCGAACCTGCGAAATTGAAAATAAAATTAAAAAAATTTTTTTTTTTAAATTTCTTTATCTTTTTATGAACTAATAGGTATAAAAAATCATCCATGTCCTAAAATTGGAAGTTATAAATATATTACCAACTTGAGGGGTTTGTAACAGTATAATCACATGGGAAAGAAATAATTCCTCACAGGAGTGCTGAAAATTTTAATAAAATCTGATAGGTAATTTTCAGTAACATTTTTAAATTTAGGTGTTTTCTGCGTAAAAAAAAAAAAATGCGCATCTTCTTCAACTCTAGACCGACTTATTTATTTGAGTAAATATACGGAAGGTCGTCGTACGTAGAAATAATTCAAATTACAAGTCAAAATATTTGTTTTGATGACCATTTTAGAACTTCATATCGTCAACAGATACATTGATTTTTAATGAGTTTTATTTTATTTCATTTTTTTTTCACCAAGAGGTTTGTTAGCTGAAAAAAAAAGAAGAGAAAAAAAAAGGCCCCAGTGTGAAATGACCCTGACTCCTGCTTTCAAATTAAAGGTTAAGACAAGGGAAGTAACAACATACTTAGGAGCCTAATTTCCGTACAACGGACTGAAAATAACAGCCCTGTTTACCGTTACAGTTACATTGTAAATAGAACCCTCAACATAAAACCTAAAAATATTTTTCAAAAAGTAACTAATACCAGGAAAGTTTTATGGTCTGATGAATAAGAGGCACAAAGAAAAATTCAACAGAAATTATTTTCCTTCAAGCCAACAAAAATGAATCTTAATCTATTTTGCGCTTTGAGAGTTTTTTTTTAGGAGGTGAGCTACCCGAGGGTGTGCGTGGGTCCACCTGGGAGCGTGTGGGAACTCGATTTGGTTATAAAGTGAATCTTAACCTTGGTACCTAAAAAAATGGTGCCTTAGTAGTACGGAGTTCCTCTTCACTATCATCATTTTCTTTCGTAATTTACTACTATATGTCATAAGCTATTATGTAAGACTTGTTTCTTCAAAAAGTGTACGCTCTCATCTCATGAAAAACTTAGGCTTTCTCCCATTGAACGAAGACGTATCGAGTTTAGGCCAAGGTCCCCACAAAACGAGGAGAATATAGTACAGGCGCCCCAGTCATGAAGTAGGGGCTGATGTCCGGGAAATCCAACCGCGTTATAACCGACCCGCGATATCCAGTTGCCAATTTAGTTATTTTGAAGCTAGATCAATATTTTAAGGATAGATCAAGTTCTTTCGAAGCTAGATTAATTATTTTGAAATCTTTCCTCCACCTGAGTTATTTAACGACCTGCGTTATAAAAGGGGAGGACTGTATGAAAAAAATAAATAAGAATATATAAGTAACTTATGTGTATAGGATAGTCGTGTGGCCGGTTACTTAACTTGGAAAGAGAGAAGAAAAGAATATACGAGAGGGAGAATGATCGTATATCCACGAAGCAAGTACCCTCAGCAGTAGTGTACGAAATTGCAATAATACTCCTGATATAGGTTAAAATATTCACCTACCGTCTTTTTGTGGTAAATCAACGTTTAGGGAGCTTTCTTTGTCATGGACTGTTTTCTTTTCCTGTTGTTTTGTCGAGTCTTGCTCAACGTTATCGTCACCTTTTATAGCAGAGATTCCAGCCATGCGTTTTTGTCGTATGCAACTTTGCTCTTAACAAGCACGTGTGAGGTTGAAGAGCTAGAGCGAGTTAAGAATACTCTCAAACCCAATAGTCTCAGCGACTGGTTGATAATATATTTAGAACAATTACTGCCGAATTTCGCTTTTTTTCTTTCATTTGTAAAACGGAAACATGCAGTTAATTTACAGTTGTTCTTGCTTTTTAGTTAGTTGATGCATTAATACGTATTTTTTTTCTTCGTTTAGAGACTACATCATGACCTGATGAAGGTCATTTTCAGGACATGATCAGGTTATATACATATCAGACGAAATGAATTGTGAATCGTCATCGGTGTCTTTTTTTTTTAACAGAATGTTTTGAAAAAAGTTGAGTAATCTAAAATAAAATACGAATCGAGTGATTTTGGCTAGAATTCCCACTGCTTTTCATTAAACAATAAAAGTTTTATTTTTATTTCACCTATTCTTGTCTGACTGTGTTTTCTTTTTCCAATAGTCAAAACTATTTGAATTTACTTGACATAATATTCAATTAAAATCAGTGACAGTAATTTTTTTTCTGCCACTCAAAATTCTTCACCCGCCTCCCTCTCTCTCTCTCCCTCTCTCTCTCTCTCTCTCTCTCTCTCTCTCTCTCTCTCTCTCTCTCTCTCTCTTTCTCTCTCATATGAATTAGAAAGATAGACAGGCAGAGAATTCTTCACTATGGAAGTTTTCAAGTTTGCAAAGAAAAATGATTGGTAAGATTATGAATGCCTAAGCAGTAAAATGTTTATGTTTACACAAATATTTCTTGTTAACGTTTTCAGCACTTTTCACAATTTTCAAATTTTGCAATAGATATCTTCACAATTGATGATAATAAGAAATTATAATTAGAGTGATAGAAAAAGAAGAAGAAGAAGAAGAAGAAGAAGAAGAAGAAGAAGAAGAAGAAGAAGAAGAAGAAGAAGAAGAAGAAGAAGAAGAAGAAGAAGAAGACGAATGTCTTTATTTGATAAAATAATATACAAAAAAAGGATTGGATATCCTGGTCAGCTTTCATTTTTCAAGAAAGAGAAAATAGGAAAGTTAGCAATGACATGTGAAGGACAAGGCCACTAGAAAACATTGGAGGACAAGGCCAGTAGATGACAAAAACATTGGAGAAAAAAGCCAGTATGAGACATTGGAGGACAAGGCTAGTAGATGACAAAAACATTGGAGGAAAAAGCCAGTATGAGACATTGGAGGACAAGGCTAGTAGATGACAAGAACATTGGAGGAAAAAGCCAGTATGAGACATTGGAGGACAAGGCTAGTAGATGACAAGAACATTGGAGGAAAAAGCCAGTATGAGACATTGGAGGACAAGGCTAGTAGATGACAAGAACATTGGAGGAAAAAGCCGGTATGAGACATTGGAGGACAAGGCCAGTAGAAAACATTGGAGGACAAGGCCAATAGAATACAAGAACACTGGAGAATAAGACTGGCAGAGTACAAGACCACCAGAGGACAATGCTGATAGAAGATAGGGATGCTGGAGGATAAGGCCAGTAGAAGACACTGAAGGATAAGGCTAGTAGAAGACACTGGAGGATAAGGATTGTAGAATACAAGAACATAGGAGGACAAGACTAGTAAAAGACTGGCACACTGGAGGATAAGGCCAGTAGAAGACATTAACACCGGAGAACAAGGCCACAAGAAGACAATAACACAGGCAGACAAGTTGGGGGGCATCTACTGAATCCAAGGGCTGCAAGTAAAAGTGTGGCCCAAAAAGTGCTAAATTTTTATAAAGTAATGGCCAAAAACTAATCAAAATAGCCAAAAAAATACCAAAAAGATACTAAAAATGGTCAAAAACAATAATTTAGCCGCTTAAGCAGTGTAAGACAAGAAACTCAATTAATTTCACCTGAAAAGCCCTAAATTGGCCACACTGGGAATGCTTCACAATAATTCAGAAATTGACTTTTTTTTCTGCTCAGAAGCATAATTCTATAATACCTGATGGTGTGCCAAATATTTTGTCACTTATTGATGGACAAAATAAAAGTAAACATTTATAAAGTTACTTGAAGATGGTCTACTGCACATTCCTTTAAGCACTCTTTGAAGACATATTGCAAACTTTAAATTGCAATATTTTTGTCACTAGAAAAAATATTGGTTCCTTTTTTTTCTGGAAACATAGTGAAAAATAGATTTATTGACCAGAGGTGTCAATTGACCGTTGGACTGAGTTCAAAGGTCAGCCTTGATGTTACATAATTTTAAGTCTTCCTTAAATCTTAAATGTGGAATTTACTGTTCATTTTGAATTGCAAGTGATACATACAGATGACTGGATTTCACGCAATAAAAAGGAAAATTTTTCAGTAACAAATTTGTTTTTGTTTTTCAATACCTCCACAAATGGATAAATGTGAAAATTCAAATCAAATTGAAAGAAAAAAAAGTGAAGATGTATGGGCTTGTTCAAATTCTAGTTTAATTTTAATTCTACCATTTTTCTAGGAAAAAAAAATTGAAACTAAAAAGTTGAACAGAAAATTTAATGATAATGAAACAATATTTTTTACCTGCAGAAGAAGAATGGAAGACGTTTTTATTCTCATTTTGATTTTTTAGAAAATGCGTTGTTTTTTTCTGTAAAAAAATTAATTCACATCACATTCAGGAGGGGTAGGGGTACAAGTGATATCCAAGAGAGCACCCCCAGCCACAACCACCCTTTGCCTCCCTCCTCCTCCCCGTAGGCGACGGGTCTGTAAGGAATTTCAGAGTGTGGTGAAATGGCTGTTTATTTCAGAAACAATGTTTGATATTATTGAGTCTTGCTATAACAAGTAGACATCAGATAATTACATAGTGAATAAATGATATTGAAAAAAGAAAAAAAAAACTTTGATTTGAAACTATTCAAATGTATACAAAATGCACTAGATATCACTTTTATTTTCACGTACAATAGTTTTATTATGGTTATATCTAGACAACATTATTTTGAAACTTTATTTTTCAAATATTTCAGTAGCTTTTACCATACCTAAAATATGATTTTATTCAAAAGTTTTTTCAGACTATTGCACTCTTTCTTGTTAATCTTATTCAGACAACGTTTCAGCCGATTCATTCATTTTATTCATTTCATTTTATTATTTCATTTTATTCATTCAAGGAATAAGCCGACTCGAATCTTCTTTGAACAATACAAATTAAGAATTCAGTAGTCAAAAAACTTTTTGAATGTTGATGACCCTTCTCAACATTATAGACAGTTTATAATTTTTTTAGGTCTAGATATCACTCAATCAACGTTTTTTTGCTGCATGACATGTTGAGGGTAATCAAAAACAAAAACCGGGAAAAGTTCTGACCTACGAATAGGTCACTTCTCTTGCCTTTTTTAGGTAGTGATCACTGAAAAATGTCTGAATTTTCAGCAAAAAAAAAAAGCATGAATGCAGCTGCACACAAACTAAGAAAGAATTTAGCATAAACTTATATTGTAAATTGAATTATTTCACTAAAAACCTGTGGGGTAAGATTTTCATAAAATAAGTCGTCATCATCGTCGTCATCAGCATCATCATCACCACCACCACCACCGCCACCATCATCATCATCATCAGTCTTTTTACGTCCATCGTTGGACATAGACCTTCCCCAGGATCCACCACATTTCTCTATCATGGGCGTCGTGGAGCCAGTACTTCCTGAACTTGTCTAGCTCGTCTCCCCATCTTATTTTTTGTTGGCCTCGGTTCCGCATGTGGTCTCTGGGGATCCATGTTGTGAGTCGTGATGTCCATCAGTTGTCTTTCATTTTCGCAATATGACCAGCCCATTGCCATTTGAGTTTTATAATGGATTCTACGATGATAAAATAAGTAAAGACACGTTTTTTCAAGACATAATGAGTAAATGTTTAAATTTCCAGCCCTGCGACTTCATTGGTATGGCCCATATATATGATACATGGCTACCCAGCCAACCAGACTAAGTTAAAAACCGAAGAAATTTATGTTGACAGCTTTTGCTGCTGTTGACTGTTTCTAATACTCTGGAATATCATTAGCATAGATATAACCATCATTTCTATTATGAGTTACTTTATTTTTCTTTGTCTTACAACAAATATAATCCAGAGCTTCATCAGTTGATAAAAGAATGCACTAACATTCAAGATATACTGTCTATACCAATAAACATTTAAATATTAGGGTGTCTGTTGTCTATATTATAAAATATAGACGTTTTTGAGTTGGTGTGATGTACTTAAAAAACTGCTCATCACAGATGAGGCACAATGACAGATGCAAAATCAGCAGGTCTTAATTTATGTAAAGCACACAACTTCAGGTCAAATTTTGCAAAAAAAGTCTAAGAACTTTTTGTTCTTTCCATCTGGGACTAGATCTGTAAAACTATATATATATATAATGCTCCCCTACTCAGGGTTGAGCACTCTTTAAGTGAGGTAACTCGTTCATTGTAAGCTTATGCAATGCTCTTCCATAGGAATCGAGCACTCTGGTGAATGGGGAATTTATGTGTAAATTAATGTATCACTTAAATTCAACCTTACTGGCTGTCCAGTTCTGTGGCGCAGAGATATGATATAACCCCAGGGTCTGAAGCGAAGGTTTCAATCCTACCTTGTGGTACTGGATGGGATAATGGATAGTCTATAGCCACACTGAAGAGTTGTAATACAACAAAACAGCTGTGTGTGGATGACACAATAATTATATATATATATATATATATATATATATATATATATATGTATAGTTTTACGGACATTCAATCAGCATCATCCACGGAAAAGTTTTTGTACCATTTATTGAACCTACTCACATATGAGGAGGTCAAATGCTACTTTTTTCTCTTCTTTTTCCACTCAATTTTGTAAGCTTCTATTTAAGGATTGATTTATTTCCTAGAGAATCATAGTAGCTCTGATAGCTGAGTTGTTAGAAGTGCAGAAAATGTAATCAGTGGACAAAGTTCAAGCTCCAACAAAGAAAATTGAATTTTTTTTCTCCTAGATTAATGAGCCCAGAGATTCATTACACCTTCAAACTTTCAGGAAATTTGTCAGTTTTGAGAAAAAAAAAATTGTGGTTTTAGAGGAGGAAGTTTACAATCTAACTATATTGCTAAACTGTGCCCTCACTTTCTATCAATTGTAGAGAACCTTGGATGTGAATTTCTTTATCTGAATATTTTCTCAGGAATCTGACCTTAATCCAACAATAAAACCTGTTTTTTTTCTCACAGGAAAAACCCAAACCCTAACCATACCTTTAACTCTAACCTCAACCCAAACATGTCAATGAACAGCATGCGCAATTTAAATCCGATGGTCCTCTTTGGCGTAAGAAGTATGAATATCAAAAGCAAGCGCTTAAATTCTGTCTAGAAAAAAAAAATATTTTTCTGGTTTAAGTGAGTGAGGGGGCTCCAATTTAATTTAATGAAATTTTTATAAAATATCTTTTGCTTTCCTGTGTTGATAGATTTGAAGTTCCATTATCCCTGGTAGTTGAAGATAAAATATTTATTTACATAGTGTGCCCTAATATTTAACAGAAAGGCTTTGTTGACATAGGGTCTCTGATATTCAAGATAGTGTTTAATGAGGTAAGGTGTTCTGATATGTAAGATAAAATGTTTATTTACAAAGTGTGCCCTAATATTTAACATGAAGGGTTTATTGACATAGTGCTCTGATATTCAAGATAGTGTTTATTGAGATAGGGTGTCCTGATATTCAAGATAAAATGTTCATTTACATAGTGTTTCTTATTACTTAACAGAAAGGCTTTGTTGACATAGAGTCTCTGATATTTAATATAGTATTTATATAGGTAGTGGGGGGTCCTGATATCAAAGATAAAATGTTTATTTATAGAGTGTGCCCTGATATTCAACAGAAAGGCTTTGTTGACATAGAGTCTTTGATATTTAAGATAGTGTTTATTAAGGTAGCGGGGTCCTGATATTAAAGATGCAATGTTTATCTATAAAGTGTGCCCTAATATTTAACAGAAAGGCTTTGTTGACATAGGGTCTCTGATATTCAAGATAGTGTTTAATGAGGTAAGGTGTTCTGACCTGTAAGATAAAATGTTTATTTACAAAGTGTGCCCTAATATTTAACATGAAGGGTTTATTGACATAGTGCTCTGATATTCAAGTGTGTATTGATATATGCTGTTCTGATATTTAAGTGTTTATTGACCTATAATACTCTGACATTTAAGTTTTTATTGATGTTCGATGCTTTGATATTTAAGCCAATACATTTGTTGTAACTGCTTATACAACAGCCCTTTGGATAGACTACAGAAAATTGTCGCTTCAGAGTCTAAAATGTACTGAGACTAATATCGGTCAGTTTTATTAAAATTCAAGTCATCTCCAGCTCCAGAAAAATAAGTTAACTTTGACTAAAATGCCAAATTCTCAACAGACCCAACCAGTTGCCAGTCTAATTGAAATAAAAATAAAAAAAATTGAAAGCCAATATTGATTGCTGAATACCAAATCTTTCATAACACAGAAAGTGACCTCACAAAGACCTCAGCAGCTGACTAACATGCTAGCAGCCAGAGAAATGCAGGGACTCTAACCCATCTCAACCTTTCATCACCCGTCTTAATATTTCTCACACTCAGTGTGCAGCATGTATACTCCACCATCACAAAATGCCGTCAGGAAAAGTTCTCCAGTTAGTCAGCTGCAGAAGTCATGTCATGACTATTCAACTCTTTTTTGTTGTCAAGCAGTGGCATAGCAAGGTTTTTCAGCGAGTATAGTCTGCCATGCCTCAGTCTATCACAGCTGCACAGAATGGAATATATACAATTTCTGTCATGTTTTTTTTCCCCGTAAGTTTAGTTTTGATTTAGTTTGAAAGGAAGTTGGGTTTGCACAGTCCCTTATAGGATGGAGTCCAAATTATTGATAAGGAGAACTATTGGCCAATATGATGCCCGAAGGAAGCAACACACATACTTTCTTCAGTCAAACCAATCAGCGGACCAATCATCAATATCAATAGCATCTGAGAACTTCTCATCATAAGGGACTTCTAAAAAAAAAAAAGAAAGCAAACAGATTATCCAAGGTCAGCAACTTGAAAGTTGACAACTAAAAACACACACAAAAAAAATGAATATGACATGTCCAGTCCAATTGAGGATATGCTCTAAGCAATGATTAAACATTGTATAACCAATAACACTCAACAAAGACCAGAGAGTTCATGGCCAAAACATTGTGAACAGAAGATTTAATGTAGTTATTTAGCTTTATTAATTCCTTTTTTTTTATTAGAAAACCAGTTGTGATAGGCCTGGCTGCTGCAAGGTCAAACCCCACTCCCATTTCTATTGCACAGGAAAATTGGGGGGGGGGCAAAACTTTGCTGATTGCATTTCCAACATTTTAATATTAAAAATGCAATCAGTGGAGAGTTGCCTCCCCTAAATTGAGTGGGGAATTTTTTTTTATGTTCTTGTTCTTGTTCTTGCAATTACAGTGGAAAAACAGAGTCAACTCCAGTCTTTGACTTGATCTTGGGTCTGACAATAACTTCTGCAATGATAAACATTTAAATTCAATTTATCAATCATCATTTATTCATATATATTAGTCTTGATACGTTTACTGTGATGAGATAAATAACTCTCTTTGAAATAAGACATGGTGCTTTGATGAATTGATGGAAATAATTTAGAATAATGTAATTGTTTCAATGCAATTGCTAACAGAGCTGGCTGGAGTCCAGACCCCCACCCTGCTTCTCAAAGACTGCCCATTGCAATTCCTGCAGAAATGAAGCGAAAACCATGGGGCTGGGGCTAGACTAGCAGGAAGACAGAAAAAAATATTTGAAAAATTTGAATCATGATTTCAATACTAGACCCTTCGGAATTTCTACAATATGCGAGTTTCCAGACGCTTCATCCCTGAATCCAAACTGAAAACTTGACCAGGACCAAGTGTTACCAGTTTAGCACTTTTCACGCTAAATTTAGCGGATTTCTAATTTTGGCAGCACAAAAATTCAACAAGCGGCACAATTTTTAATGCATTTTAGTGCTATTTCTCTAGCAATTTTTGCCAATTACTGGCTTATATGGCTATTTAAAGATGTCGTTATTAGCCATTTAAATGGCCATAAAATGGCTAACAATGTCTATATATATATATTTTGGCATTTGACCCTTGTCCAATTTTTGTCCTGGCTTTTATGTAAATGTTCAGAGTCAAAAGTACTTATCTGCAGACAGAATACAGCAAAACGTCTCTGAGAGAGAGAGAGAGAGAGAGAGAGAGAGAGAGAGAGAGAGAGAATGAAGTGGATACTGCAAAAAATTTAAAATCGATTTATGTGAAACTATCAGCCACAACTGTCAACATAGGTTTTTCCAGTTTTCAAGTCGGTTTGGCTTTTCGGTTGGCAATGTATGTATCATACTCATAGGCTGCACGAATGGGGTTGAAATGATGAAAATTCCAATATTAACTCCTTATTAAGTTTAGTAGAAAAATTCATTTTGCTTTTTGAAAATTTCCTCCAGGTAGGTTTTTAATGGGGTCTCGATTCGCTATGTAAATCTATGCTAAATTAGTCCCTTACTTTGAGTCCTGGAGCATTTGTTTTGTTTTTTTTTAAATTCTGATCATTACCTAAAAAAAGGTGAGAGAAATAACTTATTCATCGATCACCACTTTTTCCAATTTTTTAATTGATTGCCCTCAACATGGTAGGCTACCAAAAGGTGTTGGTTATATGAGGGTTTCTTCAAGTCACTGACCAGACCTGTCTTCAAAAAAAATTGAAAATACAGGTTCTGATTTTCAATATTATCTAATTAACTTAGTTATGGAAGAAAAAACACTTCTTCTTTAGCATCTTTTCATCTTCTAAAGGCACTTGAATTATATAGTTCTTTTTGTCCATTTTTATTAAGGCAACCCTGGATTAACTGTTAAGCAAAATAAGCACATCCTCAAGGCATTGAAAGAGAAGAGGTCACCACAGGTTTCTTGCAGTTTCCTCATTAAATTATTAAAATTGTTTAAATTGTCTACCATGGGAGTTTGAATTTAAAATTCTATTTCTTCTCTTATATATACAGTTAATTTAAATAACCAAATGATTCAACCAGTCAAACAAATAATCTTCTAGGAAAATAGTCATTGTGCAAACACAAGTTTCATATGTAATGATTCAGTTTAATGGGGTAGTGTATTTTTTGTAGGAAAATGTATAATTAATATGTATTTTGATGTGTTTTAAATGAATGTGATCTTCATTTCTACTGGAATCTTTTCATTTTTGAAAATTTTATCAGTTAAACCATGGCAGGACCAAGATGGGAGCGCCATTTCTGAGCTATGCTTAGGGTATTGAATAGCTTTAATCTAACCCTGACAGTAAGTGACCTATAACCAGACTGACTCATACAATTTATCAATCAAATTAATGGATAAGCGTCCGACTCAAATAAATGTATTTTGGCTACTTCTGTCTCAAATGATATCTTACAAGTAGTTCTCAATATTCAGTATCTATGGTAACAGAAATGCCTTTTTAGTTATCAATTTGTAGAAAATGATAAAACCTTGAGATCTTTGACAAGTTCATCCATCTTGGTAAGAAAGGATCAAAGTTCAAGCACTCTTTAAGAAAAGAGTCATGAAATGTAAGCTTCTCTTATCTGGATAACGCTATCAGATGTCACTGTCTCTTCTCCTAATGTAAATGTATTTAAATCCAATCTTGAAAAAGATCTTGACCACTAAATGTTTGAGAACGAAGTCTCATCATAAAAGTAATATAAAAATATGATAGCAGACAGCTCAACAGTCAAAATAAAAAGCAGTTGCCTTTACTAACCTACTATTGCCCTGCTTGATATGCGTTGAGGTACGCACATGCAAATTGTTATCTAATCTTAAAATACTATCAAAACAGAAAAACAGGCCTGGTTATTCACTCAATAGAAACCAATATGTGAGGGATGGCTTTTGTTAGCATACCATGTTGAAGGTGATCAATTAAAAAATTAGAAAAAGTTACTTCTCTCACTTTTTATAGGGCAGTAATCATAAAACATGTCTGAATCTTCAAAAAAAAAAACAAATGTGAATGCTGCCATATATAAAGTAAGGGATCAATTTAGCATAAACTTAAATTGCAAATTGGAACTCCCACTAAAAACATATTTAGGGGTGGAGTTTTCAAAAAATTTAATTTTTTTTTTCTAGACATGATAAGGGATAAATGTTGAAATTTTCAGCCCCATAGCTCCATTGGTGCACAATCTGTATGCATATCAACTAATACTATCGACATTGGTTTCTTCAGTTTTCGAGTTACTCTGGCTGGTGATGTGTACATGTATGTATATATCATGCATACAGGTTGTGCACCAGTGGAGCTATGGGGCTGAAAATTTCAACATATATTCAAGATATATACATACATATATAGCCAGCCAAAGTAACTTGAAAACTGAAGAAACCTATGTTGGCAGTATTAGTTAATATGTATGATAATTACATGGAAGTACATATTGGAGGCCGCTAGTAAGTGTAAACAAACAAGGATTTGGAAGACCTTGTTAGGTCATCTACCGATTAACAGGGCCAGCCTTAGGAGCCCATTGGAAACATTTTTGCAGGGTCCCTGGTTAGCAGTCAAGGTCTGAAGAATCTTAGAAATCTAGATAGACTTTTTATCACTTTGGTACAATGGAAAGCAAACAACGTGCACCTGAAAATTTCACAGAAATATTTTTTCATGCTCTTCTGTGTTTCATTAATGTATAATTCAATTCAAGTACAACAAAAAAAAAAAAGACAATGAAAATAAACATTGTTGAATCTTTGAGAATTCAGAAAGAAAATGAATATCGTTTCTGTTCTCTGTAAATCTTCTTGTTCTACTGTATATGTGGTGTTTGTGTATTTGACATGACTAGAATATACCCAAGTGCAGGGCTGCCCCAGGTGCGGGGCTCAGTTGGGAGCAATTGGTCCAGTCAGATTGAAGCTGGCCCTGCTGATGAAGATGGAGAAATTGAAGCAGCAGAACTGGAATGTGGACATCACAAAAATTTGCTAAAGTCTTTAGAATTATCTTGGAGATTAAGGATAAAATCAGAAGCATTAGAATCCCAACTGCTGTGACATTATGAACAGTTGAAGATGAAAGATTTCTTCAAAACAACTTCAAATTACAATGTTTTTTTAAAAAGTTTAGCAAAAAACTACAACTTCGAAGGATCCCTAGCCATCCACATTTTTATTTTACATTTTTAATCAGCTGTCTTCAAATATTGCATAATGATTGATTGAATTGCAAATTAAAGTAAGCATTGACTTTATAACAGTCCAATTCTATGTTTTGATTCACTGAAATTTGTTTTTCTTTATTTTTTTAAACACAGGCTTTTTTCTTTTTAGTAAAAATTAAGGAACAACTTGAGAAAATATCAAAAGAATTTTAATAACATTTTGAAAATAAGGTGAAATTTTTGGACATACCTAGAACTATAGATATCCAGGTAATTGTAACCTTTCCTGTTTTAAAATGGCTAGCACTCCAGCTGTAGAGTGGCAGGTAGTGATCATGACTTTAAAGTCAAAGAAGTAGACGATTCTAAGCCTAACACTAACCCTAAAAACACCAACCCTAAAAAACACTAACCCTAAAAACACTAACCCTAAAAACACAAACCCTAAAAACACTAACCCTAAAAAACACTAAACCTAAAAACACTAAACCTAAAAACCACTAACCCTAAAAACACAAACCCTGAAAACACTGAGTCTAAAAAACACTAACCCTAAAAACACTGACCCTAAGAAACACTGAACCTAAAACAGCTAAACCTAAAAAAAACTAACCCTAAAAACACTAACCCTGAAAGCACTAAACCTAAAAACACTGACCCTAAAAACACAAACCCTGAAAACTAATAACCCTTAAAACAGTAACCCTGAAAACACCGACCCTAAAAAACACTAACCCCTAAGAAACACTGACCCTAAAAAACACTAACCCTAAAAAACACTAACCCTAAAAACACTTAGCCAAAATACATTAAACTTAAAAAACATTAAACCTAAAAAACACTAACCCTAAAAACACTAACCTTAAAAACCACTAACCCTAAAAACTGTAACCCTGAAAACACAGACCCTAAAAAACACTAACCCTAAGAAACATTGACCCTAAAAAACACTAACCCCCAAAACACTAAACCTAAAAAATACTAACCCTGAAAACATTAAACCTAAAAACCACTAACCTTAAAAACACTAAACCTAAAAAACACTAAGCCTCAAACACACCAACCCTAAAAACACTAACACTGCAACTGGAGAAGTGGACATTTTTAAATGGAAAAGCTAACCATAGCCAGATATTCATTGTGAGGCCATTTTATTTACTTAGTAACCTTGAGACTTTTATGCAATATTCATCTTTCACAGAAAATCTATAGATTGATAACAACAGTACAGTTAACTGCAGAAAGGCTTCCCTTGCACTGTATATATGAAAAGAAGTATTTTATCTTGTTAATTTAAAACATTTTCCAAGGAAGTAATAAGTAGTTCCATAAAAATACACTGATGGAAAATAAAATTGCAGCAACCTGAACATTTGTTTGAATTTCATTATCATCATTAGTCTTTTAATGGACATAGACCTTCCCCAGGCTTCGCCACACCTCTCTAACGTGGGCGTCGTTGAGCCAGTACTTTTTGAATTTATCTAGTTCACTTCTCCATCTTGTATTCTGCTGGCCTCGGTTTCGCAAGTGATCTCTGGGCATCCATGTTGTAAATTGTAATGTCCATCTGTTGTCTGCCATTCTTCCAACATGATCGTTGCCATTTGAGATTTCTAGTGGATTCTATGATGTCTCAAACTCCTGTTTTCTCCCTAATATACTGTGCTGTGTTGTGAGCTCTCCTTGTAAATTAGAGCATGATTCTCTCTTGTGTGCATTGCATCCTTCTCAGTCTGTAGATCAGTCTCTTGGTTAGGTCCCATGTTTCAGCTCCATAAGTGACTATTAGGAAGATGCATGGGTTGTATATCCTTCTTTTTAGGATTATTGGGATCTTCTTGTTTTTGAAGATTAGGCAATGTTGCTGGATTAGAGTAAAAGATCATACATACAGATCAATACGGGCACCAGTTTCCAAAATGAAGAATTGTATCAACAGTGATCTGATCCCATATTAATACACTGTATATCTTCTTTCGGCATTAAAACAGGCATGAATTTTCAAAGTTTGGACACGGACCGTGCAATGGTATGAGTGTAAGTGTATTACAAGACTTTTTAATTTTATCTGATTGTCTATCACTCCATAGCATGCACAAAACGTACCCAAGTCAAAATTGGCAACATCCTTCAGGGTGTTGTAATTTTATTTTCCGTCCATGCATAAATGTTGACTAAATTTTGTGATTACTGAATCTTATGGGATCCAGTACTTATACATATATATATACCCATCTATTACCTGTAAATTGATAATCCTTGAAACTCTTAGTTTTCGTGAGGGTATTAGAAACTGTAAACTAAAACTGTCAACACAGGTTTCTTCAGTTTTTGAGTGACTCTCAACAGATAATAGTATCCAATCCAAATTTTGTTTTTCTTTTATTAATCATCTAATTTCTTTTTATTTGTTCATTGTTTGTAATATCTAATAAGCGTGGGCGTTAAACTTTACAATATACAATCTGGATCAGCCTCCTTACATTGTACCAAAAAGGATTTTACTGTCTGTTGCTTTTATAGACACTGAAATACTTTTGTGTTTTTGTGCATCCATATCTCACAGCACAACCAAGACACAAAGCATCATACACCACTTTTTCCAGGATTGTATAATATCAAGATAAGGGTCTGCATTGAAGAAATCATATTTAAAGGTAAAAATACTGCCTCAATATTTTTATTTTCGTAGCAAATAGATTTAAGATGGCCAGACGCATTGTCTAAAGGACTTTACATCTTAACTCTTTCTCTTCCAGGTATTTTTACTCTTTTGGGATTAAGCCTTGATGGAAATATTCGGCAAAAAATAAAACAGCCATCATCAGCACAGATCATATTCCGAGAACGTGGACAGAGCATTTTCATTTTTGTTTTTCAGAGCATGTGGTATTTTCACTCTGTAGACTAAATCAAGTTTTATCACATGACCCGCATCATTACTAACTACATAGTAGATTTGAAAATACCAAAAATGACCCAACCTTAAATTGACCTTTGTGCATCACTGGAGGTCATTGTTGCTAACCCTTCGTTCATCTTGAGGTCAAGTTACTCTTGTATAAATATTCAGAGCCTATGTGGTGTAGCCATTCCTATAAGATTTGATAATGCCAAAACTGACTTGACATCAAATTGACCATTGGACGTCATCAGAAGTCATCGCCTCATATCCTATGTTCATCCTGGGGTTAAGTTATGATTAGAGTGACTGTTTAGAAGTCTATGAAACATGAATTTGCAAACAAACAAAGGAATATTCTTCTTTAGATATAGTATTAAATATAAGTATGTATTTATATACTAGGGTGATTCTTTGTTATATTTCTTCTTCTTTTGAGGATTTCATGGAGATTCTCTGTCCCAGGTAGATGGAATGGTCTACTTTCTTTAGCTTTGCATTTCATAATAGAAGAAAAATCAGGCGATTCACCCTAGGTTGGCAAGCTTTTTTGCAGTGAAATCTCAGCCTTCAAGACCAAGAAATTCCCAAATACCCCAAAAGAAATGTCTACAACCAATGCATCCTGCCAACACTCACCCCTGGAGCTAAAACATGGAACTTAAGCAAAAGATTGGCCCTCAAAGTGAGAACCATGCAACATGTACAAGAGAGAATCATGCTCAACCCCACATGGAGAGATCACAAGACTGCAATATATATTAGGGAAAAAACAGGAATCAGAGATATCATAAGAACCATCAAAAAACTCAAATGCCCATGGACTGGTCATACTGCAAGGATGGCAGACAAATGCTGGACACAACAACTCGCAACATGGATCCTCAGAGATCATATACAAAATTGTGGCTTGCAAAAAAAATAAGATGGCTTCACTATTTAGACAGGTACAGAAGATATTCATGCTATGATGCCCTTGAAAAAGTTCCCCCTCACCTTTGACTCAAACTTTAAAAAAACATGGGATCAGAATATGAGATGAAGTAAAGAAAATAACTTTAAAAAATAAATGTTTCCAGAAAATCACTGCTTGTGAATACAAAAAAAAAGGATCTTTTCATCATTATATATACACAATAAATAGAGCCCCTCCATCTAAAACAGTGGCAAATCAACTAAATCTATTTCATCCTTCAAGTTAGTGTATTTTGAAGGAATAGTGCCAACATGCAAACACATAAATGTGTAAACAGAAATCCTATTATTTACTTCTGCAAATAAAGTTGGAGGGGTTTATGTATTCAACTGCGTCTTCCCCTCTGTCTTTCTGTTGGTCTGTCTTTCCGTCTATCTGTCTACCATACATCTCTAAAAGTTCTCAACAAATTCCAATGAAATTTGACTGAGGGGTTAGCAATATGGTGAGGAAATGTTGGTTAAATTTTGAGACGGGAATTTTTCTTTGATTGAGAGATATTTTTCTGTTTTTATTTTCGCACATTTACGTATATGCTCACAATGTTCACACAAAATCTCCAAAAGTTCTCAGTTAATTTCAATCAAATTTAGTAGAAGATTAGACAATAGGCAATTAAATTTTGTTGTGGATCCATGCACAATTATCTCCCTCACATCGCAGGTATATGTCCCCATTATATAAAATAGCCAAAAGTTTATATCTCTTGGATTTCTCAGTGGATTTCAACAACATAAGTCATTGGAGAAGTGATTGGATTTTGGGAAATATCAATGCATAATTACAGTGGTGTTTATCTCTCTGAGTGCTTTCAAGTACAGATCTCTGTCAATACCACTGTCAGGGAGAGTAATTATACATGAATACACCCTTGTATCTTGGGTAACTTATATAAGATTACTAACCAGACCTTAGAAAGAAAGGCAAATTAACCTTTGGTTTGAGGTAGCCTAGGATAGAGGACAGAGCCAGACTCTCCAGGTTGAACCGAAACATCTGACCTGACTTTGCTCAAACGTATAGTTTCTTGTTTTGAACATTAATGCAGGCATCCAATTCATTTGGGATGAATTAGATTCAACATAAGTCTTTTATTATCATCAATGCTTACTGCCAATCCTCCATAAGATGCCTGTCTGAGTGACTCTTTTACTAATGGCAACCGCCTGAATCACGTTTGATTCATTCAAATACTTTCCCTAAGCTGTCAGAGGCAGAATAATTAAATTACAGAATATCAATGTTCTGATTACTAGAGCAAAGTTTGAAGGGGATAATAGCCATTTTCTATGCATAAGAAATCAGAAAATACTCACCACCCAGGAACAATTACAAATGAATATCACTGTCCTGGTCACAAAAGCAGAGTTTGAAGGGATTAATAGCCATTTTCTATACTTTTTGCACATAAGCAATCAGAAAATAACATTCACTACCCAGGAACAATTACATATGAATATCACTGTCCTGGTCACAAAAGGAAAGTTTGACGGGATTAATAGCCATTTTCTATACTTTTTACATAAAAGCAATCAGAAAATAACACTCACTACCCAGCAACAATTAGACATGAATATTACTGTCCTGGTCACAAAAGTAAAGTTTGAAGAGATCAATAGCCATTTTCTATACTTTTTACACATTGGCAATCAGAAAATAACACTCATTACCCAGGAACAATTACAAATGAATATTACTGTCCTGGTCATAAAAGCAAAGTTTGGAGAGATAATAGCCATTTTCTATACTTTTTACACATTGGCAATCAGAAAATAACACTCATTACCCAGGAACAATTAAATATGAATACCACTGTCTTTGTCATAAAAGCAAAGTTTGAAGGAAAGAATAGCCATTTTCTATACTTTTTACCCATAAGCAATCAGAAAATATAAAACAGGAACATGAAAAAAAATCGCGTAGTGTTAATGCTTCATTTTAAACAGTATCCAGAATTTACTGCGTTATTATTTACATGATGATTAGAGTGAATGGAAATTTTGTCATATTTATTTGATAAATCATACCAATGATATCACATCACATAAGTAAGTGAATAAATAATTTGCAGGGAATTTTTATATTCACTCTGAGTATTACCCGTATCACCCAATATGTAATCATTACAGGAAAGAAATTTTGACCCATGGGTTCTCCCTGCTATCCAAATGAAGAGTGTTCCTTTAATATCCTTTCTCAAGTCAAAATGTGAGTGAAGAATCAATTGCAATTAAATTTATATGGAAAAAAATTTTTGAGCATAAAATGATTGTATCTTAGGCTAAGTCATCAGGGACGGGATGGAGGTACAGGGGATTGGGTTGTAGGGGAGAGAAGAAGGTGTGTGCTGCATCTATAACAGTTTGCTACAAAACGATAGCTAAACACTATTTTTGCTTTTCGCCTTTTTCTGTAAAAGTCAAAAGGGGTGTAAAACAAACTTTCGAAAGGTGGGGGATCCCGGTATTTGTTCAATGAATTCTCATTCATGATTTGTCATATGATTTGCCACCTTTAGACTTTATTGCTGGGAGGCGGAGGGGGGGGTCAGAAAAAGTTGGTGGGTTTGGAAAATCTGTCATTATTAATTAAGTGGATAAGTTGACGGATCGGGGGGGGGGGGGGTCACAAAACTATTCAGTAGGATCTGAACAAATCAAAGTTGTTTGAGAAAGATTTATTGTAAGGATGGGGTAGGCACATGGGAAGTAAAAAAGTACGTTATTGACAGGAGCAAGAAAATTCTTTTGTTTTTTGGGGAAAAATTAAACTGAAAAGTCTTTTGGGTAGTACAAAATTTTGAAATTGCTGAAATTAGCAGATACAATTAAACTTGGTTTAACAAATTGTGTTTATAAACGTCAAACCAAGTTCTCCCCCTTGTATTGTTTATAATGGTTGTCTTTTGCTGAGGAAATTTTGACAAATCTGTAGATGATCTGCTTGTTTACTCAGACTATTTAAATAATTTCATTAATAAAAGATAATAGAACTGTGAAATCTGAGTACATCAATTTTCAGCAGACAGACATCCCACATTATAATGTGGGTGTAGGGGTGCGAGAAAGCCTAGTGCATAATAACCAAACTACAATAACCAAGATTACTAATTTAGCTATTTTGGCGCTGGATCTAGCACTTTTGGAGCTAGAATAATATTTTGGAGTGTGCCATACACCCCTGTTATAACACAAACCATGCTCTAATGAACCACTTCATTACAGAGGAGGCCTGAAGTAATTACATAAGATCTTTCCTCACCAAATCAGACTGTTAGTGTATATGCTTGTTGTTCATTAGTGTATAATTATCAGGTCATTTTCCTGATACCAAGACATCTCAGAAATCATATTAGAAATATTACAAATAGTCTTTTTGTTATTATTTCGCTGGATATTTTAAGATTAGGATGATCAAGTGAAGTTGTCATGTTTTATAATAAACTAAAAAAAAGTTTGTTTTAAAAAGGAAGGCCACAGTAATAATAATCCCAAGCAATCATAAATTAACCTTAAGAACAAAAAGTTATTATATCCATTGTCTAATTAGACAGATGGAGTGAAAAAAAATATTGGACCCCCTCCCCGTCCCAACTTAAAATACCAAATCCGCAGCTGATCTCTCACAGCTGGCGATAGAAACTGCGATGGTTAGAATTATCTGAACAGCCATGTGAAGATTGAGGAAGACACTTTCATCTCTATACAAAACAATAAATTTGAGAAGCTCTTCAGATACTTGATACTTTTATTTTAGTCTGACTAGTTTGCAACATTGTGCAATCACTGTTTTTAGGTTTAGGTATTAGTTAAATAAGGTCTGCAATCCTATAAAACAAGTTTTAGACCAGATAGAATTATGAAATTGGTATCAAAATAAAGTAAATTTATTTCTCCTCAAAATCACAAATCTATTTCTCAGCACAGTCATCATTTAATGCTTCACTTTCAACCAAATATTTAATTCACTTGCTCATTTCTTCCAAGAAGAAGGTTTTCTGGTTTATTTTCGATCCCATTGCCACTGGTATTGTAAGGCCAGAGTGAGGCCAGGCATTGTCTGGGCTACCAGCCGTCTTTCGTTTGCCTTGCCCGGGCTTGCAAAATTTAATCTCAAAATATTATCTATACATATAATGAGCATATATACAAATTCCATCTCGGTTTGTTTGTTGCTCACACATCTCGTTGATAAATTCACCATCCTATTATGACATAACAATGACAAGGAATAGAATGTCATAGACACTCTCAAGACTTTATGTCTGATTGCACATTAAAACAGCCTGAGTTGAGTTGAGACTTGAAGGAAAAAAAATTAGGATGCTTGAAGCTTCAGTCTCTTTAGTGCTGATTTATTCATAAATAACCCTGTCGTTATATTCTTGTTCACTATATAAAAACTTTACCCATTCTCATAGTTGCCTGGACGAAACCTTGCCCAGGCTTGTACAAACTGCTGGCGCTACCACTGCCTGTCGCACGTAGCAATTTCAACTTTGGCATCAGATGAAAAATGTTGACCTTTCAATGCCTCTTTCAGTTTCGGGAACAACCAGAAATCTGGTGGTGCCACATTGAGGCTGTGCAGAGAGTGTGAAACTACTGTGTTTCTCACCATTCATACTGTTTGTTAAATGCAATGCAGCCGGGTATTGTGATAAACAAAAAAATGTTCTCCTTTCAGGCTTTAATCTGGGCCAGAATTTTCTTCTTTGCCAAAAATTCTATAACTGATTACTGCTTTATAAGCAACTTGGACATAGTTCTCATAACTAACAAATGCTATTACTCAATGCTGTCAAATATACAAACATGTTTATAACTCCATCGTTTGAGACCCCATGCAATGGGACACCTTACTGATCAATATAATTGTAAAAACTTAGGAAACACTGAACATAATATTTAAACATAAAATAGAATAAAAACATATTAATGCTGTGGCACAAAAAACTATTTTAATAGCATACATCCAGGGGTGGACTGGACTATTGAGCAACTTGGCAAGATCTCAGTAGTGTGGAGCCATTAGGAGTCTTGTCAGTAGCCATGTCATCCTCAAACTGTGTGTTGCACCATAATAGTTTGCTGTAAGTATCCCTCAAGTGTGCCACATAAATTTTTCCAAATACACTAACATGTATATCGAGCCTTAAACAGATCCAGTATGGGTATTATGTCTGTCTTGCTTCCACCAATGAGTTGCCAATCTAGTGATTTTATTGCTAGATTTTGTGAGATTTCAAAGTTTTTAGTGGCTGGTGAAAGGAAAATGAAGTGAAGAGTATGCTGCTATAAATTTTTGTATATTGACTACGAAAATAGTTTTGTGTAATTGACGTAGTTTTTATAGTGTGTGTGCTATAAAAGTCAAATATATTTCTTAGTGTGCCATTAAACAATGAAGATTGAGAACCACTTCAGTTGGCTGATAATCTCAAAAGGTCTCTCTAGGTTCAACACTACTGACAGGCGACAAATTGACTATTGATGGGGTTCAGTATGAATAACATTTTTTGGGGACCCTTCTATTTTGTATTTAGCAATTATTTTCAATCAAATCAAAATGAAAATGAAATATTCATAAAACGTTGATGTTTAATTTTATGTAAAGTCCTTTATGGATCAATTGTTTATCTTTAAGTAAGATAATGAATCCCCAAGTACGTTTAGTTCAGACTTTTTACTTTTTTATCTTTAAAAAATAAAAATATCGAAATATGTTCAAGACATATTTTAAGGGCTCTGAAATCTTGGGGTCAGGAAGAAATGGTTGAATTTAGATCAAGAGATTTTTGATCAAGAGATTTCTTTTTCATTATTTAATACATTTATGTATTCAGTCATGGTTGTAAGTTCAAAATGAATTTAAATCACAATTTGTTGAAAGGTCATGGGCTAAGAAATAATAGTTTAAATTCTGGGGAGGATCCAAGAATATTCTTACAGTTACCTCCCTGCATTGTATCTATCCATGAACTGATCTTCACTCAGTTTTTAGTGTTTGTATGGTGTTGGAAGACGTATACACTCTCTGAATGCTTTCTTGTTTTGCAATCAAACATACAATGCTTCTTAGCAAAATTTCCTTGAAAAAGATGGCTTGTAACAATGTAGTTAAAATAGTTTCGTGTGTGTATCAAACCTTGAAGATGTTTGCACTTTGATTGTTATTTTAGTGTTAATAGCAACTTATCAAAAGATTTTCAAGTCAACAAAAAAGTAGGCTGTAAAATCAAAATAATTTACACTTGATTGATTTTTTATTATATCACAACTTATGCATGAATTAATAAACGTAATTCTATTCCAATTTCTCAGGTGTGTTTTACTTACCACGTACATAAATGCTTAAAAGTACACCAGAAAAGTCACAATGATTGATATTGTTCAGAACAAACTTATTCAAAATAAACTATCTCTGCATGTAAAAAAAAATTATCTCATGTTTACTACCATAATACAGTAAGATAGGTTAATGCTCTAGATACGTCTATAAAAAATGCAGCCCAGAACGAAAAAAGCTGGGTCATTATAACATAACATAGCATAAATAAAGATTATGCCAGCAATCATATTTAAAATATATGATGCTTTTGAGCCTAAATGAGATGGAATGGATTTGTAATGTTTATCTAATCTGGTATCTAGTGTATGAAGCTGGCAAAATAATACTTCATGGTGATATTGTATATCATCATCATCATCATCATCATCATCATCATCATCATCACCACCACCACCACCACCACCACCACCACCATCATCATCATCACCACCACCACCACCACCACCACCACCACCACCACCACCATTATCAGTCTCTTAACATCCGTCGTTGGACATAGACCTTCCCCAGGATTCGCCACACTTCTCTATCATGGGTGTCACGGAGCCAGTACTTACTGAATTTGTCTAGCTCATCTCGCCATCTAATACTCTGCTGGCCTCGGTTGTGCATGTGATCTCAGGGGATTCATGTTGTGAGTTGTGATATCCATCACTTGTCTTCGATTCTTGCAACATGGCCAGCCCATTGCCATTTGAGTTTCTCAATGGATTCTATGATGTCTCGGACTCCTGTCTTTTCTACCAGATGTATTGTGCTGTCTTGTGATCTCTCCATGTGAGGTTGAGCATAATTCTCTCAAGTGCACGTTGCATGCTTCTCAGGGTCAGTCTCTTGGTTAGGTTCCATGTTTCAGCACCATAGGTGACTATCTGGCGAATTCATCGGTTGTATACTCTTCTTTTTAAGATTACCGGGATCTTCTCGTTTTTGCTCTGCCGTAGACTTATCATCCTAGAGTGATTCTTTGCTTGATTTCTTCTTCTTTTGAGGGTCTGAAGGAGATTCGTTGTCCTAAGTGGAGTTAGAAGTTTACTTTCTCCAGGTCCTACGTTTCAGCTCCATAAGTAACTATCGGGGGAATGCATTGGTTTTATACTCTATTTTTTAGGATTATTGGGATCTTCTTGTTTTTGAAAGTTGAGCTTGCTCTCCCAAAGGCTTGCTATTCTAGGGTGATTCTTTGCTTTATCATATCACTACGTAATAAATTATTGTCTATTTGTATAGATATGCATATATGTTTATTCGTGTACATATGACATGTTTATCAAAGTTTATAGTACACACTTACTTCAGAGACTTGATGATGCTCTCTTTTATCATTATTCATGGATATGTTCTAGTACCCAGTTTGGTAACCCCTACTTATGTGTCGTCAAGTTTCTGTAGGCTAATAAATGGCTACACCAATTATCAAATTATAAAGTTCCGCACACTTGCTCACTCAATGTTAAATGGTACAAAACTTCAGTGCAGTGTTTTTGATAGTGTCCTAGCAAGTGTGTAGATTACCTAATATAATTTATGTATCAACATTTGTTTTTCTTTCATCTATTTCCTACAGGCTCACTCACTTGATGTTAAGAACAGTGTACAACTTTTCAAAATCAGCTGAGCATGGGTGTGTAAATTCAAAATTTATAATCGGGGTAATCATTATATAGCCATTTTATAACTAAGTAAAATTTTGCCTTATATAGGCAGAGCTTACCCCCATTTCATACAGCCTCAAATTGTTCCTGCAATTATTAAAATTTCAAAATTTTGTTCAGGGCTCACTGCACCCTGAGCCACCCCTGTATGGACTCATTGCACTTGCCAGAATCATAGTCCTCATTAGTTTTAGGTGTTTATCCTAGCAGATTTTAGTAACCAATACTCTGCATGTACCTACAAGTAACTAAACTTGTAAAATAAGACTGTTCAATTTCGCCATTGCATTAATATTTGATCATCTATTTTATGTAAGAAATATTCTTGTTTAGTGTTCTTCAAGTTTTCACAATCATATCAACACAAGTACGCATTTTCTTTATGGTTTATATATGTTTAAGATTAGCAGGTATCTGCCTTAACAGTAAAATACCACCATTCAATTTACTACAAATAAACAGGTAGTCAGTAACCTTGTGAAGGGTGGTGATAAATATATGTAATATAATGAAAACTGGAGAGAAAATATTGATACTTTGCAATGTTGAAACAAAATCACTTGAAGATACCTTAATCAGATCTAATCTTAGTGTGAAAGAAGAATTCATGTGTGTGAGTTTGGATGTGTTTGTGTGCGAGGTCTCCATGTGTGTGTGTGTGTGTGTGTGTGTGTTCATTTTTTGATTACAGTATTTCTTTGTGCTTAACACGATTGTATGACACAGGTGTTGGATTTAGAAGTGAAAAACTGGGTATAAAAATGTTGCCTCTTGTATGACATAGGTACTTGATTTTGCACTCCAGTTAGGCAGTCCCACTTGTTTTTCTGCCATGATTTCCTAAGTTAGTATACTGCAGTTATACACTAAGTACCCAATATTTTTATTTTGTGTATCATTGCAATAATAATTACTTCATTTTATCAAATAAAATTACATGAGAAAAATAAACAAGGATACCTCTTTACACCTTGTATGCTCAATTTGAAGACATTGTTTTTAAATTTACTTTGTTTTTCATCCCAAATAATTTTATTCATTTCAATTATTTCGAGGATATTTGAGTTGCAAGTGTTTCCCAGAAGAAGGAAATCAATATGGTGGCAATCAAGTTATGGTTAATCCTTTGAACCCTTGCGGATACCCTGTGTCAGAACACCTCATGGAAAGAGCTAGTTAAAAAATTAAGTTTTGTTCATTGAGTACTAAAAATGTTTTTGTCTAATTCATTTCATTTTTCCCATTGGTTTGAACCATACGAGTAAAATATATTTCTTAGAGCATGTGCAGGGAGAAATGTCACCTTTGTCATCAAATGAGCTCAATTTTAATTATGTATAAACATTTTTCTTCATGCAATCAGGTATAGCACAACTCTTAGAAGTGTGGGGGACTTTAGAAAATAATGCTTTTGGCAAGCGCTGACCTTCCACCCCTGTTCAAACATCTGACTTTACAATAATATCAGCTGAAAAATAAAAGTCAAACTCATTGATATTCAAATCAACAAATTATATCACTAAATCAAAATTATGACTACACCCTCCTTCTTGGAATTATAATAATATCAAAAGAGTCGGGTTACTCCACATTTAGTGCTGTCACTGGTGCTGATGTACAAGTTCCCCGATTACTAATTGATACAGACAATACAAAGAAATTGGCGTATCAAACTTACTAATAAGATAATTAGCAAAAGAAATGATAAGAATCGGTATGGACACATTGTCAAGTGGACATACTTTCTGTACCTGATTCTTAGATACCAAAAGACTTGGAAAGATGTGAATATGTATAGTTACGGACAGAGAGAGTTAGAAAATCTCTGGAAGCTCCGTACACAGGATCATGTAAAGTATTGAGTCATAATGAAGAACATTTTAACATAAAACATTCAGAAAATGTACGTGTAACTGTTTCTATTGATAAACTTAAATAATATAAAAAATAACACCAATTCTATGCTGTATAACTTTTTATCAAATGCCAATGGAATTGAAGAACAGGAAAATAAATATGAAGTAACAAAATCTATATCAGGCAGAAAAATCAAGTACAAAAAGGAAAACATGTATTTTTACTTTTGTATCTATGCATGAACCTTTACACTCTGTTTTCTAGGAGGAAAGTAATGGAATGATCTCAATTTGATAATATATATGTACATAAAAGTATTTTATGAAAATAAAAATACAACTAAATCAAATATCCTGGTTAAAAATACTTCAGATATATACGCTCACTTTCTCTTCTGCTCACTCCCACTCTCACTTTTCTCATTGTCTATTTACCTGAAAAGCCAAAAACTGGATCTGGAAACAGAACACACCTGAGAATTCGCCAAAGGCAAAACATTTTTTCTAGAAATTATCCCCTTTTACCAAAAATGGCAAGAATTCCCAGAAAAAGGCCAACAGTTCTAAGAAAACAGAAATCCCCTATTTATTCAGGGAAGCCAAGAGATAACAGGAAAGCCTGGCTGAATCGCTTTGTCAAAAAACAGGTGTACATTACAATACAATGGTTCAATTACAGACTTTTACTTTGCACCTTGAAAAGACTTTACATTCACAGCACATTACACGAGATCATTTCTCTCATAAGTTTATAATTCATGTACATCAATAGTGTAGCATTTTGACAAGAAAAAACTTAGTTGTTTATTCCTCTGTGATTTGTCTCTCTCTAACTTACAAGCCCTTATCCCCCTTCTTAGTTGAATGATAACACACATGCTCCCTTTTAAATAGTAGTAAGCACACATCTAATTTTATCTGTGGATACCTTCTGATACTACGCTATTAATCCTATCTTTATGGATAAAACTTATAGAAACCCCACACAGTCTCTTTGGACATACGGAATAAAAATATTGGACCCCCTCCCCGTCTCAACTTAAAATACCAAATCCGCAGCTGATCTCTCACAGCTGGCGATAGAAACTGCGATGGTTAGAATTATCTGAACAGCCATGTGAAGATTGAGGAAGACACTTTCATCTCTATACAAAACAATAAATTTGAGAAGCTCTTCAGATACTTGATACTTTTATTTTAGTCTGACTAGTTTGCAACATTCTGCAATCACTGTTTTTAGGTTTAGGTTGTTTGTGTTTTAACATTTACACCTATCTGTCGATCAGGACTTTGCCCAGCCCTAACCGTTCATAGTACAAACTTGAAATTTGGCACACACACTCCTCTTATAGAGTGGAGAAAATGCATTTTTCTTGTTTTTTTAACCCCCACCTTAAATAGGTTTTTTTATAGGGGGGTTCAGTTTACAATTAAAGTTTATTCCGAATGGGTCCCTTTGTGTCCAGCAGTATTCACACTCGTTTTTTGAAAATCTGTACTTTTCAGTGATCACAACCCAGAAAAGGCTAGAAAAGTAACTTATTCATTGATGACCCCTTTTTTCCAATTTTTTAATTGATCACCCTATCGAGTGACTAACCAGACCTATTTTTTTTTTCTTTTAAATCCTAAATTTACGATTCAAACCATACTGGTAGTATTTTCATTGGGGTAACTCAATTTTACCTCCACCACTGCTCGAATAACGAGGAAAGAAGCTTATATGGGTGGCTGTGATTCATAATTTCCCTTGGAATGCTAGTTTTAGTTGCTGTTAATTGCAGTTAATCAGAACATCAGTCGACAGCCACCAGTAAAGGTGTAACTTACAATATGATTGTTTAGAAACAAAAAAATAAAAGATAGGTAAGACTTATTTTGAAATAAAGAAAATAGTTTGAACAATATTTGCAAATATCAAATTTTTAAAATCTTTTTATCCATGAAAAAATGTTTTTTTTCAGTGTCTTTTAATAAGACTCTTTTTCATTTGTTTTCGTAAATTAAAGCATAAAATAAAACGGGTCTGGTCAGTCACTCAATAGGAACCATCACTTGACAAATGTCTGCTGGGGGGGGGGGGGGGTGAACAATTAAAAAATTGAAAAAAAGGTTATCAATGAATAAGTTGCTTTCCACCTTTTTGTTGGGCAGTGATCAGTAAATAGTCTGAATTTTCAAAAAACAAGCGGGCACAAATTACGGATCAATTAAGCATTAACTTACAATGAAAATTGAACCCCCTCTAAAAACCTATTCAGGGTGGGAATTTTGAAAAAAACAAAAAAACATTTTTTTTAGACATAACAACAAGTAAATTTGGGAATTTTCAGCCCTCTTTCTTCATTGGTATGACCTTTATACATGATACACACATACATATATAGCCAGCCAATCAGCCAGACGAGCTTGAAAACTGAAGAAACTTATGTTGACAGTTTTGGTTGATAGTCTCTAAAAGGCAAATCTGATTTTGAAGTATAGAAAATCATCTGAACATCATTTGCAAATACTGAATTTTTTCTTCTATTTATTGAAAAATATTCTCACAGTATTTTTAATCAAACCCCTTTTTTTGGAAGGGGGGCTTATATTTTTGAACCAAAGCATAAAATAAAATACGTTATCAATGTTGAATAGGTAGAATAAAGTAGGACACCATTGAATGAAATGTTCATATCTATTTTTTAACAAGGCAATAAGCTTGGGTTTTGTTTCGTAAGACAAACATTCCCTTCGAAATGGTCCAATTTTATCCCATAGACCAAAGATGTCTATTACTAAGGAAGCTATACAAACCTGAAAAGGTTAAAGTGAAAAGTCTTGATATCATGTTTCATCAAGAATGCAAAGAAGCAAACATCTTCATTGATGCTACTAGGCTCCTTAGCCAAGTTCAGTCTATGGAGTTCTCAGAGAGGTTGTTGTACTCTTAGATAAGTCAGTTGATTCAAGCTACAAAAAGAAATAATCATCTCACTCTACCTCCTTTTGTTGATATTTCTTGACTGAAACACTTGTCAACTGGGGAGTACCCAGAGTATTTGTACCTCTGCAAACGCCATTGTCAGAGGAGGTAATTGGGCATGGATCCTCTCCAAAAATTACTTTAATCATTCTTTCCGTAGACCATTGCCTACCCTTCTACAATATTTCATAGAAATTCAATGAGAAAAATTTGGAGATATCGTGTTGACAGACTTTTGTCGATATTATGTGATGTGGACATACAACCCCCATGTAAGAAAAATAATTGTGCATGGATACATTTTAAAATTGTATCACTTTGTCTGTAGCCCGTTGCCTACCTTTCCATGAAATTTTATTGAAATTCATTGAGAACTTTTGGAGATAGTATGTGGAGTGACAAGAACTTTTTGCTGTGATGTAGACTTATAACTACGATGTATGGGGTGGTAATTTTGCGTGGATCAACCCGAAAATTCATTTACTTCTTCTGTGGCCTACTGTTCACCCCTCCACAAAATTTGATGAAAATTCATTGAGAACTTTTGGAGATATGGTGTGGACAGATGTTTGCATATACATAGATATATAAGTAAGATATGGACATATTTGGTCTGACAGAATGAATTATTAATTGCGTTATATTACACAAAAGCTTATTTGAAATGATTTCCTGTCATTACACGGTTAATGTATCACTTGCCTGAGACAACGTAAGTAGAATAAACAATTACAGAAAATGAGGCTGCTGCAGGAACCAAACCTATCACCAATAGGGTAGCTGCTTCAATGTTGAGATGCTCCTACCATTGAGCTAAACAGTTGCCAGCAATGCAAAGGCCAAATAACTGCTTTCAATCGAAATTCTCAGCTAGTTCATTCACAGTCTATTTATCTCTTTCAATGCAATAGTTACATATCAAAAATAGACATGTTTGGTCCAACAGAATGAATTATAAAAAGTGGCTACCCTATAGGTAGCAGGTTCGATTCCTGCAGCAGTTGCATTTTCTTTAATTGTTTATTCTATTTATGTTGTCTGGGGTAACTGATACATGAATCGTGTAATGACTGGAGATCATCTCAAGTAAGTTTCTGTGTATATATAATGCAATTTATAATTCATAGATATATATAAACAAAAAAAACCCAGAAAAATATCTCTTAATCAAAGAATTATCCCTGGATCCGCCCCCAAATTTACCCACTTCTTTTCCACCCCCTTGCCCACTCTTTGACAAAATTTCATTGAAATCCATCAAATACTTTCGTAGATATCTTGTGGACAAATTGGAAGAACAGATGTGATCGAATTCCCCCAATCAGTGAAGGGCTACGGTTCTGGGGGGAAAAAATTGGATCCACTAATTCAAACTGTTGGAATATTGGTCTTCCTATGAACTACAATTCTGGACTGTACTTTTCAAGTCAAACAATCTTGGAAGGGGTGGAAATACCCTTCAGAAATATTGTGAAAAGGGTGCATAGGTATAAAAAGGTTGAGAACCATTGTTGTAAGCTATAAGAAGTTCTTGAGTAAAATATTATTATCTGTAGAATTATTTGACAAGCATTCTCACCAATGTTGTTTTAATCATTGTATTTTAACTGGTGTGCTTCTTGATCCTCTGAAGGTGTACATTGCATCCAGTAATCTTGAATCTTTTGTCCCCTCTTCAAACTTCCTTAGTCTTTAACTGCTTTTACTATGTCCATATCTGTATAGAAAGGTATCAACAACACTTATTTATTTATTTTTTTATTTGTTTGTAATAACTTCAACTTTGATATCTTCGATATAGTAAAGTAAAGCTCCTGAAGTTCATCTCCATAAATGTTAATCAATCATACATATTTAGTGTTGACTTGCAACCAGTCTTCTGTGGTATAATTAAAGTATTTGCCAAATTTTGTGAAGAGAGGCATATGACAGGTCCTATTTTTAACATGTTCAATACATACTGTTGCATACATGTTGATATGTATTAACTCTTGAATTCATTTGAGATTTTAAAAAAAGGTAATTCAAGGGAGTTATTTCTGATTAAAGTCCTTTGCACTTTTTGGTAAATTAAAAAAAAATCTCAATTCAATTCATATATGTTCCATTTTTTTTGTCTATAAATCCAAGAGTCAAGTATATATATATATATATATATATATATATATATATATATATATATATATATATATATATATATATATGCCTGACAAATTCATAAATGGATTTTGATAAATAGTCACTTGGTTTGTTTAGATTTTATTCAGAATCAGGCATATAAGTTGAAAATATTTATCTCCTGCAAAGCTGCAAGTCCCAGAATTGTTTCTGATGGTTTTTTTGTTCATTTGGTTAACTTTTAACTTCTTTGATATAGTGAAGGTGGGCTCCGATGAAGATGGATGGGGTAATTATGCATAGGCCTACCCGCCAAAATTTAAACCAGATCTTCCTTACCTCATTGTCCATCCTTCCACAAAATTTCATTAAAATACATGGAGAATTTTTGGAGGTAATGTGTGGACAGACGAACAGACAGAATAACAGAAGGACAGAAAGACGTACCATATACATACACCTCTTCAACTTATTTGACAGAGGTAAACAACAAATGTGGGAGAATGCACAAATACTTGAAGTCCCTGACAAAATCAAGGCAGAATGTTGAGCAGATCATATATAAAATCAAGTGGTTTGAATTGACACCAATATCAGTTGTGCCGACTAGAAAAATATTTTTGTGTTTGTTTGACTGGCAAAATGTGCTGATTTTTTAAGAAATAGCCAAAACACGCCATAGGCGGCCAGGAGCGGCCGAGAGCGGCCGAAAGCGGACAAAAATGATAAAAATGGTCAAAAAATAACCATAATGACTAGGATAATGAAGCAATTTTCACACTTCCAAATAAAGAAACGCACTAAATTTAATTCTTAAAATGCTAAATTAACAATATTTACAAATGTATGGGCCAGGGAGGTAAAATTTCAGACAAATCAAGCCCTCTGTTTCCCAGAACGAGGGAAGAACGAGTCCCCCTCTGCGCATGAGAGCTACCTCCAATATCTTGAAAAATACTCATTAGGCAGGCAGATTTATTTTGGTAAGGGACTTAATCCATAATAAGCCACTAATACAGGATCATTCAAGAAATCAAGAGTTACGCCCCTTCTATCAGATGATAACTTACAAGGAAACTAGTAAAAATCAGATAATTTTAGTTCAAATTTAGTCGTGTCTTATGTATACTCCTCATCTTAATGTTTTTGTGAGATTTCATAAATGACTGCTTGTATGTAACCCCTCACACAGCGTAGGTCTGTACTCTCTATCAAACAGACCCTAAAGTCCCTTCTAATAACTTCAAGTATTGATTTTTCCCAAATTTGAGAATTCATGTTTTCATCTTTGGTGTTGGCAGTTCACACATCAAAATGGATAATTGGATCTAAATAATGCCCATATTTTATTGTTTTATTTGGGTTCGGTTTGGGGTATGGGTAAGACTTTTGATCAAAGAAAAACATGTTTTATTGTCAGGTTAGATCATACCTAGAAAAAGCACCCCAGATGGGATCCACATGGAAAGTTCAAATCCAGAGGTTATATCAGATGACATTACATGGTATACTCGAAGCCAAGTTGTGCCTGTATTAAGCATGATGTGATGTAGTAACTGACATCACCGGTGTCAGGAAAACAGTGACCTTTTGGAATAAGTGAATGAGTCACAAATACCAGAAAAGTAAAAGAAAATTTTGTGTTTTATCTTATCTAAATCCAATTTTTTTTCACTCTATTCTTTTTTTAAATAAATAAAAAGGAAGTTTTAATAGAATCATATTTTTATTAATTGATATTTTTTTATGAAAAATAAGTACTGAGCTTTAATTTGATTACAAGCTTATTCAATCGAAACACAGATAACAACATCAAAAGTATTCTTTCACAAAAAAAACAAATATGCAGGTTTAATTTGATCAAAATACAGATTACATCAAAACTATTTTTTTACAAAAACTTTTCACAAAAGAAATAAGTACATAGTTTTAATTTGATCGGAAATTTTTTGAGATTGTACCAGGAAAAATGTTGATATACGTCTATATATTGTACAAAGTATATTAAGAAGAAATTTTGTGATACCATTTCTTCTCCATATCCTTTCAATTGAATAGACATACCTGCATTTCTCTTGTCACAATCTTAATAAACCTCTGATCAAATCCAAACAATAGATTTATTTTTTTATAACAAAAATACTTTTCCTGTAGTTATTCTCTGTGTTTTCATTAAATAGACTTTTGATCAAATTAAAACTACGTATCTTTTTTTTATAAAAAAGGTTAGTTAAACAAAACTTTGATTGAATTTTAAGTACTTTTTATTCATTTAAGGAAAAGAAAAGACTGGTATAAAAGAAAGTTGGATTGAGATGAAATAACACAAGGAATTTCTTTACTTCCTTTTAAGACTACCTATGTATGACATGGCGTTCATTATCCGTTATAACCTTAGGAACCAAACTGACATAAACACAGAGTGAAACAGAAATTCACATCTGCAGATTTCCTTCAATGAATAGAGAATAAGGGATCATTTTAGTTACAGAGTAAATACAACGACCCCTCAAAAACCTTTTAAAAAGGATTCCTTAAAACTGACAATTTTCTGGAGGATTTGCAGTTCTAATAGATAGAAAGTATATTGAAAAAAATTTTTTAAATTCCTCTATTTCTTGAATGGAGTTTAAACTTGGTTCACAAAATCTATTTTCCTCTGCTTTTAATCACTTGGTCATTCCTTTTCAAGAAATAAACAGATCTTTCAATAAAAGTTTACAAATTAGAGCTAGAAAATAGTTTTGACCATAAATTGATCTATATGGACCTTGGAGGTTAGCACTACCAATCCTATATCAAACACAATAACTATCACTTGTCGTCTTAATTGTTATAGATGTTTGAACATCTTGTTCATTTCTTTTTTATCCATGAACATGTACTTTCTTTCTCACAAATTGCCTGTCACTGCTGCTAGAAATAAGATCAGGGAGAATAAGCTAATATATCAAACTTGTCCTCGAAATGATTTTATTGCCTTAATTACTCATGGTTTATGACCTTACTGCTGAGTTAAAATTACACCTGCAGTCCAACTTACCAATGTTCTGTTCTAACTGGCAGGTCATATCTCAAAATGGTTGTAATTCAGACAAATTCAATTCTATTATTTTTATCATTATTACCTAAATTTCATTTTAAAATAATATGATTATTTTTTTCCTCTCTTTCATGGTTATATTTGGTAAAATGAGAATAATATATTTTCTTCAATTTTGGTGAGTAATTTTTGCATGTACATATATATGTACACTCTTGTATAATATCTTATTTTTGCTAAGTATATATTGTAGGTTGAAAAAGCCCAGCCATTGTTTTATAGTGTTGCAATAAGTACAGCTTATATTATCCGACAAATCATTCAGAAGTGTATATACTTTATTACGGTGGTTTTCTGAAGATCAATGTGTAGTTTGTCTCTAGGCTGTGTTGTACCAGTGCACTTTCTGCCAGATGATAGAAACAATACTCATTGCAACAATCAACACCATAAAGCAACAACTTGGCTTTTCGATAATCTCCTATATATACACGTACAACCAGGAGTGATGTTTATGGTATTTATGTAGTATGTACGTTGAGTGTAATTTTAAAATACACTTGCACCAATATAGCTCTTATTCACACTCACGTCAAAGCAAATTTTATATTTATTCATATTTCTCAATTTAGATGAGTAACTTTTATATTTACTAGAATTTTTTATACCCACATATTTCGGTCGAATGTACGATTGATTACAAGTTGAGTATATCGTAAATCGGGAAGCAGGTGTACATGTTTTCCTCGTTCAGAACAAATTAACTAATATATTTAGATTTTACTGACTATAGTCATAATTACCAAATTTACCTGCAAATAATAATTAGAAGTATTCAATAGTAATATTACTGGTAAATATTTCTAGTAAATAATTTTTACATTTAAAGTAAATAACTGAACCAGTGAGTAAAGAAGTGAATGCTAAAATTTTCAATGCTCCAGTTCCATTGTGTTGTTAGTATGCACAATACATACAGAGCCAGACAGCCAGACCAAGTTGAAAACTGAAGAAACAAATGTTTACAATTTTGGTTGTCAGGTTCTAATATGGAAGAGCGTTGGAAATTTTATGAAAATATATTTAATTGGATGTTTCAAGTCAATTATAAGGGTTTATGACAATCCGCTGGGAAATGTGGATAAAAATTCATATCTTTGGTATCGTCATGCATATCCCAAGATGTTCTTATGCTCTATTGCAGTTTGAGATTTCACAAAAATTTTTAAAAACAAACCGAGATCAAAATTACAAAAAAAAAATTTTTTTTTAAATCATCATATCTCTGAGAATGTTGCTTTTTCAACTCTAACAACACAGAATTAACAACAAGAAACTAAAACTAAAAATGTAAATAAAACTAGAAATAGTTTTCAAGTGAGGTAGACAGTTAAAGGAACTGAAAGAGATACGGGTGGGTCTGGCTTGCATGTATGGAGGGAGAGTAAGGGGTGCAATTGTGTGGACAATTTGGGAAGGGGGGGGGGACAGGTGAGCCCAAGGAAAAAAAAAAGAAAAAGCTAGATCTAGCTCCGAAACAGCTAAATTGGCATCATTGTGGCTATGTTGGTGTAAACCAATATTGCTCAATCTTAAACTGTGTTTTTAAATATACCAGTATATCACGTAAATTCGATATACCACCCAGCCCTAACCCGAATGTAAATTTGCCATGGACTAATGACGGAATGAAATTCATTTGATTTTGAACTTTTAAGTTTAGATCGAGATGAGCAGAATTAAACAGGCTTTATCTACTTGAAATTTTATTGATTATTATTGTTTTGAATTCAAAAGTAAGGTCATTTAATTTCAAATACAAATGAACTTTGTTGGCTGAACCAAACAAATGTTTTACGAAAAAAGGTTATGATTAAACATTTAAATTCAGAGATGGAATTTTTCAAAATAACCAAAATTATTTATAAATTTATATCTATTCACATTTTAAAGTAAAGATAAAGTTAATACACGTTATCAGCAGCTGAGGTGAAAATGCTGCATTACCTAAAATGTATAAAGGTGCCACCCAAAAGTTCCAAGAATTTGAACAGTGGGAGCAAACTGTATGCATTTTTGCCATCTGCCACTAGGTGGAGCCAGTAGCACTCTTTGTGTGTCAGTATGCCAACGGCTGTATGCTTGAGTAGACGTTGCTGAGCTAAGCTTACTTTTGTAACATCTTGTTTTGGTGTTTTTGCAGTTTTTGCATTGGCTGATCTCATAGAGCAAAGAACCTGCATCAAGTTCTGCTTCAAGATCAGCAAGACTGTAGTAGAAACTCACCAGTTTCTTCAGGAATCCTTGTGTGATTATATCCCAAAGCAGAACTTTTTTTCTGGTATGAGTATTTCAAGGAATGATAAATGTCTATCAACAACAATGATCATTCTGGACAACTATTGATGAGCACAACACAAGGAAATGTCAAAACAATGTGCCAGACCACCTTTGTAGATCATAGACAAACTGTCCATGATGTTTATGATATTGTAAAACTGTCATACAGGAGCGTTCAAAATATTTTATCATGTGTTGGGCATAGGACGCATTGCTGCAAAACTTGTGCTGAGCCCAATCACTTGTTATCCGTCAGTTCCTGGCTTCCAGTAACACAGTAGTCATTCCAAACCAACCCTATTTGCCAGAACTTGTCCCCCGCAATTTTTCCTCCATTTCTAAAGCCAAAATTCTGACTGAAAGGGTATCATTTTGGCTTGATTGAGGGGATTGAGAATGAACCGCAGGAGGGGCTCAAGACCATCATGCTTGAAGCTTTCTGGAGATACATGGAATCACGGGGGTTGTGATCTTCTGGGGCCACCATATACATGCACTACTTAGAAGGTGACAGCAGGAACTAGAAGCTAAGGTATGTTATTTACCTACAATGATCAAATTACTGGAACTTTTGAGTATCACTTCAAATATATAAAAGCTTTTGTGTATGCACATACACGCCTGATGATATCAATACCATTTTAATAGTCGCATGGAGAAACTTGGAATAGTTTCTGGTTTGCTATTTAAACATTTACTTTTCTATGTAAAAAAAGATCTGAAATTAAATATTATTCCAAGATTTTGTTGGTTGACTTATTTCTTTATGCTAAAGATTCATTGCAATCCAAATTGAATTGATTTTACCTATGGTTCAACTTTTAATGAAAAAGTTTATTATGGTTGAATACATAGTGAAGCGAATGCTTGTTCAGAAATTTCAATTTTATCAGTTTTTCAGCTAACAAGCTTTTGAAAAAGTAATCTAGAAAAAAACCTCACTAAAAGTATAAATCATACTTTACTTTTATCACAAAATTTCAAATTTAAGAGAAAAGATCATATAGGAATTCTTAATCCAGTAATAAACAGTTTACTTGCATTCTTGCATAATAGAATAATTTCAGCAGATGTTTCTACACTGTAAAAGATAAACAAAGAAAAAAAATCAACATATCTCAAAACAGGAAATTTGGGTATAAAAGCTGTTTATGAGACATTTCTGGTTTGAGGATTCCAAGAATAAAAGAATGAAGCATTTTTTTATTAAAAGAAACGCTGATGCAACACAGGCGTCATTGGCTTCATTGGTGGTTGGTTGGTACCTGTCCAGCTTCAGTACCTATCCTGATATTCATGGTGCCATTTGTTGAAGTCAATGAAGAATACAAGAAGGCATCCAGTTCCAAGACCAAGAAGTAGGAGTCTGAAAACAGAAGAGAGAAAATATTTTAGAAGATCCAATACTTAT
This sequence comes from Thysanoteuthis rhombus, assembly GCA_963457665.1. NCBI lineage: Eukaryota > Metazoa > Mollusca > Cephalopoda > Oegopsida > Thysanoteuthidae > Thysanoteuthis > Thysanoteuthis major. The sequence goes on along the minus strand of OY735243.1, from coordinate 1,815,387 downwards.
ATTTGTCAAAGTTTCTGACTATATTCGCCTTCTTTTTCAATGGATTGTAGCCAGAGATAATGATTCAAGGGAGACAAGATATTATAGATATAAATAGAATGCACAAGTGAGTGTGTGTGTGTGTATGTGTGTGAGAGAGAGAGAGTGAGAGAGAGAGAGAAGTAAAGCGAAAATTGTCAGAAAGAATGATGATTCAAATTTATGAGATCAGATTTACCTTTTATTGTGCATCAATGACGAGTGAATGCTGCCATTACATTTGAGGTGAGAATTTTTTTTTCTCTATTTGGGATCAAATTAGAGGGTGAATTTTTAAAAACTTTCTGGGATCAAAATTATAGGGAAATTTTTTTAGTTTTTGTGAGTCAAAATCGAGGGGGATTTTCATTCTTATTTCTTCAAAATCAAGAGAAAATTTGTTTTCAAATGTAGGGGTTAAAATCAAGTCGAAATTTTTTTTCACGATCAGGGATTAACTTTGAGCGAGAATATTTTTTCACTTCTGCGTTCCAAAAGCTAAAAAGAAAAAAGTTTCTCCTTTCAGGGGTCAAAGTGAGGGTGAATTTTTTTCTTTACATTTCTTTCTTCTTTAGGGTTCTAAATGGCAGGAAGAAAGAGCGCTCTTACATTTGCAGTTATTTCCCCCCAGGCAATGTTGGGTATTATTGCTAGTCTATGATATAAATAGGATGCATCAGCATATGAGTGAGTTGAGAGAGAAATAAAGTGAAAATTGTGAGAAAGAATAATAATCCAAATATATGAGATCAGATTTACCTTTCATCGTGCGACAAGGACAATGAATGAATGCTGCCATCACATTTGGGGTAAGAATAAAGAAGTGTGTGGTCGTGAGTTTTTTTAAATTTGTGTTCCCCTCGGTTTCTCAACAATTTGTCCCCTAAATCAGGGATCATCAACCTTTTCATGCCTAGCACTCATTTTCATGAATTTTGAGAAAATAAATACCACCCAATGACCATTCAAATTGGCTAAAAATGGCTAGATTTGTAAAAATGACTAAAATTGCTTACATTTCATTCCCAGATAAATAAGCAACTATACTAACTCTGAAGTCTCGTACATAGGCTCCAAAAAATAAATATACACATTTAGTATAAATAAAATCCAATGTTTTGGTTGATAATCTTTGTTATAACACAATGTTAGCC